>APFE030914033.1:4837-56560 GCA_000404065.3 Pinus taeda
TGGCCTTACCAATGCACCCTCAACATTTCAAGGTTTGATGAATTCAATTTTCAAACCATTCCTTAGAAAATTTGCGTTAGTATTCTTTGATGGTATACTAATCTACAACAAGTCGTGGAAGGATCATGTTGAACATGTTGACAGGGTGCTACAACTATTGGAGGAAAAACAATTATATGCAAAAAGATCCAAATGTTTCTTTGGAGTACAAGAGGTGGAATATCTGGGTCCTATTGTATCTCATGAAAGTTAAGGTAGACCCTAGCAAAATTAAAACCATTAAGGAATGGAAAATCCCCACATCCATAAAGCATCTGCAAGGATTTCTCAGGTTGACAGGGTATTATCACAAGTTTCTTAAGAATTATGGGAGAATAGTAGCAACTCTAACAACATTATTGAAGAAAGATGCATTTTCATGGACTCCAAAAGCAATGAAGGCCTTCAAACATCTTAAAGAGGCAATGTGCCAAGCATCAATCTTAGCTACACCGGACTTCACAAAAACCTTTATTGTGGATTGTGATGCTTCAAGAAATGGGATTGGTGTTGCTTTAATGCAATATGAAAGACCCATTACTTTTGAAAGTCGTCCAATCAAGGGAAAGTTTTTACACAAAGCCATTTATGAGAAGGAAATGTTGGCACTACTACATGCACTTAAGAAATGGCGACCCTACATAATGGGAATACACTTCAAGGTAAAAGCGGATCATGATAGCCTTAAATACCTTTTAGAACAAATATTATCCTCTAAAGAGCAACAAAAGTGGGTCACAAAGATGTTGGGTTATGACTTTGAAATCATCTACAAAAAAGAGAAGCAAAATGTGGTGGTAGATGCACTCTCAAGAAAGGATGAGGATGCAGAAGCATTGTTGTGCACCATTTCTATTATCCAACCAGATTGGATAAATGAAGTAAGGGAGGAATGGAAGAATGATGAAGAAGTATGGGCACTTATTCGAAAGTTACAGCAAGATTCTAGTAAATCTGATACATTTAGCTGACAAAATGATTTGTTATAATACAAAGTTCACTTACACCTCTGTAAGAATTTGCAACTCAAACAAAAAATTCTGATGGAATTGTGCACTTCTCCCTTAGGAGGGAACTCAAGATTTTTAAAAACTTACCACAGGGTTAAGAAGGATTTTTTTTTGGGATGGCCTTAAATCAGATATTCAAAAGTTTGTGGCGGAATGTTTGGTTTGCCAACAAAATAAAGTTGAAACAATTAAGACCCTGGGTCTATTACAACCTTTATCTATTCCAAGCTAATGTTGGGAGGAGGTTTCAATGGAATTTATCATAGGTTTACCCAAGTCTGAGGGAAAGAGTGTCATCATGGTGGTAGTTGACTTACTTACCAAGTATGCACAGTTTTGTGCATTATCACATCCATTTAAAGCCAATACAGTTTCTACTGCATTTATGGAAACAATTCAAAAGCTACATGGAAACCCAAAGATTATTGTAAGTGACAACGAAAGAAGTTTTGATGTAGGTGATTGGGTATTCCTCCAGCTACAACCATATAAACAAATGTCCCTCAAGCAAGCTAAGAAGGATAATAAATTATCACCAAAGTATTATGGTCCGTACAAGGTGTTTCAAAAGATTGGTACTATGGCATATAAATTGGAGCTTCCTGCAGCGTCTCGAGTGCACCCAGTTTTCCATGTTTCATGTTTAAAAAAGGTTATAGGCGACAAGCTCCCAGTTCAAACAATATTGCCAGAACTTGATGAGGAAGGAAAATTATATTGGAACCAGAAGCAGTCACAGAAACAAGAACTCGATAGCTACGAAATCAATCAATTTCGGAGTATCTCATCAAGTGGAAGAACTTATCCACTAAAGATTCCACATGGGAGGATGAGATTTTTATACATAAGCATCTAGAACTACTCAAGCGTTGAGAACAAAACTTTTTTGAAGGAGTGGGGCATGTTAGGTCCCTATAATACTAGTGATTACCCCATTACTATTGTAGTTGTATCCCTTATTAATATTTTTGAGCCCCTATTGTCCCCATATTTTTATTATTGTGCCCCATAGAATCCCTCTATTATTATTTTTGTGGCTTTATATTATTATTGTTAGGTCGGCTGAGTTATATTATGACTCCATAGACTCCTATATATAGAAAGGAGGTTTTGTCATTTGAATCATCCAAGAATTGTTCATTTGCGTAATGTAAAGGAGGTTGCCCCCTCGAAGAGGCTGAAGTCTAAGGTGTTGATCTCTCTTTTCTATCTTTTTGTGAGCTGGTTTCATAACAATCTCATCTCTTGTTGTCTCATTTTCCAAGAGATTAAATTATCTTTATTTATTTAATAATAAAGCATTTACTTTCATTATTACACTTTAGACCTATTTTTTATGTTACAACTTAGTCTAGCTTTGGTCTAGCATAATAGCAACAGAGTGCTACATAAGACAGGGGGGTGTTACATACTCCCCCCTTCAATTTACACCCTTCTTGGTGTATTACTACATCTTACAATGTATTTCCTCATTCATAGGTGTTTGTTTCTTACATTACAGGTTCCCATGACCTTGCCACCTGAATCAAATCTTCCGATATATAGGTTACAAGGGAGTTCTACTAGGAAATCTCCTTCAATTGCTACCTGTAACATTTGTTTAAATCAATTTTCTTAGGTATGTCTTGTAATGTATCTCATATTAGAGTGTTTGAATGTGTATCTTATGCACATGTTCCTAAGGAGCTAAGAGGTAAGTTGGATGATAAAGGTGAAAAATGCATATTTACTGGTTATAGTGAGTAGTCAAAAGCTTACAAATTGTATAACATTGTCACCAAGAAGACCATCATCAACAAAGATTCAAAGAAAGAAAGTGATGGAATGGGAGTATACACAAGAAAAAGTTTAATAGAAAATGAGAAATTACAGGTTTAAAGCAAGGATTGTAGAAAAAGGATTATTGTAGGAACCAGGAATAGATTTTGGAGAAATATTTTCTCCGGTAGCTAGATTGGATATCGTAAGAGCAATTTTAGCCACAATAGCTCAGAACAAGTGGAAAGTATATCAGATGGTGAAATCATCCTTCTTGAATGGAATTCTATAAGAAAAACTTATGTGCAAGAGCCTCTAGGATATGAAGTTGAAGGACAAGAAGATAAAGTCTACACGTTAAAGAAAGTGCTCTATGGACTCAAGCAAACTTGTAGAGCTTGATATAGCAGAATTGACAATTACATGATCAGGAATGGGTTTTGTAGAAGAAACATTGATCCTACATTGTACACAAAGGTAAATGAGCAAGATTTTGTTTGTTTGTTTGTAAGTGGATAACATTAGTTATATTGGTGATATTGAGTTAGATAAATCTAAAACAACCATAAAAAAAGAATTAACAATTTAAACATAATTTATACAAAATAAGGAAATTTCTTAATTATTAAAATTAAGTTTAAGGTACATACCATACTAAATGTGATTAAAAATCTATAAATTATAAAATGAAACCATCTTAACATGACTAACTTTAAATTATAAAATAAAAGTTAAAAAATTAATAATAATGATTTAAAAATAATTAATTAAAAAATAAAAATAACAATAATGGAATAAATTTCTCTATATATTATATATATATATATTATTTCATACCTATTTCAAAAATTTAACCTAACAAAATTATTCTATTCCAAGAAATTTAAATTTACAATGAATTATACTTCCATATTTAGAACCAACAATGATACGATGAAAGCATGTATTATCCATTTATTATCCTAATCCCATGTAACTATAATTTATATAGCAAAATAGCTAAAAATTTAAAGTAATACTCATCGAAATGTAAAGAATGTTTAGTTATCCGTTTGTAGTCATAATTAATATATATAATGATGAGATAAAAACATGATCATAAACCCATGTAACTATAATTTATATACCAAAATATCTAAAAATTTAAAGTAATACTTATCAAAATGTAAAGAATGTTTAGTTATCCGTTTGTAGTCATAATCCGATGTAATTATGTTGGTAATGCTAGGTAAAGAAGCAAATAAAGCGCTTCATTTTTGTATGACGAGAACTTAATGCAATTTCCCATGGATCTTTCCAGTTACGTAAAAAGAGGTTTTAAATGGTTCCCATTATTGTAGATCTAAGCCATGATTTTTTTTTTATTAAAAGTGTGAACTAGACTATTTTGTTAACCAAAAATGTCATTTAAACTCTATATCCTCGAAAACAGAGATTGCATTCCTCTATTAAAGCTAATGGATTTATTGTTAGTTTCATTAAATGACCAAATATTTCATTTCATGCTTCTATCGGTATGTTGAGCCATATTTTAAATGCTTATGCTTTTTCAAGAGCATTCATCCATTACATTACATGGAATATTAGAATGTGACAAACAAACTTTACACCAAAATTTCATTGTTTATTATATTAAATATCACATATGTGTGCATATATACATACATACAAGTATTGGTTTAAGAAAAAAAGTTCTATCTTAACCATACAATCAACTAGTTGAGGAAATATCTCAACCACACACTTACCTAAGAACATCTGGATCTTAACAACTACTAAAAAATAGGAACAAACTCCTTTATTTAGGAACTATCACAACTAAGACAAGTAGGAATTATATTTTCCAAGTCAACCCTTTAATGACCACTTGTCTCAATCTTAATTAGCAAAGTCTAGTTGTGATGGTGGTGTTTACAAATATAAAGAAGAATATGTCGATGTCCATACAAAGGAACAACTATCCACTGGAATGCATGGGTGCCCAACCACTGCAACCTCTAGTATACTAGGATGCCCTCACATACATGGTTATGTCAACCATTATAACTGCATACCCCTCCATCATTATTAATTTGAGATCTTCAAGAATGCTAGCTCCATAAAGTTGTCTCTTAACCCTCGTAAAAGTGTAGTCAACAAGTTGGATTCTTGAGTTCCACTTTCGAACTGCTGAATCATGGATCTCCTGAATTCAGTTACTGAACGACATCCCAAAATATTGTATAGCCTCACCATAAGACCACTCTTACATATTCAACAAATGAGAGATCCTTCCTTAGATCTAGAACTGCCAAACTAACGACTAAGATTTTACGACACTTGATTCCTTCTCTCAATGTCTTGAGACCATTAAAACCAACTTACTAACCTCTCTCACATTATAAAGTACAAATCATATTTAAAATTTTATTTAACAAATAAATAAAATACTAAAATACCAACCATAATAATAATTATAATATTCGTAAGTGAATGCTACCCTACACTCTCCCTACAACCTATAAGTAATGTTGCATAGCCAAGTTTGAGGTTGTTGAAAATGGCAACAAGAAATGCTAAAAGTAGCATTGCTATAAATAGCAATTCAGGTACCAATGTTGGACATAGCAACAAGGAATGAAAAATGGAAGTGCTAAAAATAACATTGCTATAAATAGCATTTCGGGATCGATTCCAATTTTAGTTAGTCCCTGAACTAAAATTGAAAAGTAAAATTCAAATTTGATCTTAATAGCTGTTTGTAAAATAATTAATTAATTCATCTTGAGTTAATTAGTTGTAGAAAATCAAACATGAAGTCTATGTGAAGACATGCAACAATTTCTCCATTGATTGAGGAATTTATCCCTTAGTTAAAGAGATAAGGATGAGTTGTAATTTGAGTTGTAATTAGTTAGCTCAGTTATCTGAGTTAAATCTAGTTAGATTAGTTCCAACAGTTTGTGGAATTAATTGTGAGTTCAGTTAGTTAACGCTGGCATGCATATAACTTCTACTCTCCAGATAACTGAATATTCTCTCATAAATAACTCATGCATGTCGGTTCAGTCAGAGACCTAGTTGAGATCAGAGGAAGGGACAGTGTACTATGAGAAGGAGGAATTTTCCTATATAGGAAACTCATCCATGCAGAAGGAATTATCTCCTTTAGTTTTGTGTAGTTATTTCTTAGCCAAGTGAGCAGTGTGAGGTGGGAATTCACACAAGTGGAAGCACTAGACCCTAGGAAAAACGGCACAAGGAAATAGGAGGCTTGGAGGATAGAGGAGAAGGTTTCTGAGAAGTCTTTGATTGTCTATGAGCAGCAGAGTGATTGTAGAGAGAGCAAGATAGCTTGTGAGCTGATTCTTTTGGTAATCTGAACATATTTCCACTTGTAGTATAATACAAAGATTGGGGTCTTAGGGTGAGGCTTTCCCTAGTTTATTTGTTTTGTGTTATGTGAGATTGATTTCTCATTCTCAATTATATGGGATTTTGCTTTAGTATATTGCATAATCTGCTGATCTACAGTGTGAGTTTCTACATGGTATCAGAGCAAAGGTGTTCAAAGTGAAGAACAATATACAAGAAGGGATAAGTTCGAAGTTTGAGGTTCCTGAATATAGAAATCAAGTTCATATCACATCTCAATTTCACCAATGGAGTTCAATGGTTTAAGACTCGAATATGCTCTTGATGGCAGTTTGAATGATATAGCCTAGAAGGATCGCATGGAAGTGGTATTAGAGGATAATGGTCTAAAGGACTTCATTGATCAACAAATCCCCAAGCCGACTGATGCTACGGAATTGGCGGAATGGAAGAAATGTGTGGCTAGATCAAGGAGAATCCTTCTAGAGGGAGTTCAAGACCACATAGTCTCGAGTCTCCATGGGAAGGAGACATCGTTTTTGAAGTGGAAATCATTGAAAGATCTATATTAGAAAAAAAACGATTAGAGGAAGCTCGCGCTAAAAGACAAGCTTTGGAAAATCAAGTGTGAAAAGGATGACATGATCTCTACATATCTGAACAAGCTCACCACCTACAGGGATGAGCTTGGAAGTGTAGAGATCACAACAACCGATGATGATATGGTGAGCCTTGCTCTCCTTGGTGTTCCTAAGAGCTGGCATAACTACCAGGACTCAATAAATGGAAAAGAGAAATAGCCAGATTGGGAACGACTTTGGTTGGATCTTATGCAGGATGAGATAAGGAGAAGCACCAAAGATGGTTCTTCATCCAAGGAGGATGAAGAAAACTACCCCTTAGTGTTAATTTTAGGTATGTTCTATGCTAGAGCAATTTATTTTAATTTTCCAATATCTTTTCTAGATTAGAAATCACATCAACATTAAGGTAAACTGCAGATAGAACATAAACATAAATCACAGAAGACAAGGCAAGGCAAGAGGACACAAGATGTGGCACTAGCTAGGGACAAACCGCAATGTGGGGAAACCCTTGATTAATTCTTCTTTTATGTTCTTCAAAGTTTAGCAGAGAAAGAGAGAGATAGTACATTTACAACAAAAATAAACACTTTGACTTATCTATATCTGAGCATAGATCATCTCCTATAACGATGATCCATGATATCAGTTGAAGACATTTTGCTTCAACTGATTCAACAAGGTGATGGCTTCACCTAGTAGAGTTGCATTTCATCCATTTGTTGCACCTTACCGTGTAGCACCATGTTGTACCATCACAGGCTGGACCTTGATGGCTGAGTTGCTCTCATCTGCTCTCATCATCATGCTGCCCATTTATGCTGCATCTTCCATCATCATGCAACCTTGTTCATTATGATGCTACTCCTTACTTAACATGCCCATTATGCTGCATCACGCAGTCTCATTACTGATCTTGTTGCCCTTTACATCATCATGTAGTCTTATTGATCATGCTGCCCTTTACAACACTATGTTGTCTTACTGATCATGCTGCCCTTTACATCATTATGTTGTCTTACTGATGATGCTGCACTTTACATCATTATGCTACCCTTTACTAACATGCCCATCATCTCAGTGCTACAAAAATATCGTTGAGCTATTCTCATTGATCCAAGAGAGGTTCCAACATTGTTAGTGCGACCCTCTTGCCTCTTGAATAGCTTGTCCTTGAGGCTGCACCACTGTCAAGTCCATGCTATCTAAAGTTATTTTATACAGTACTTAGTCACCATGAATAGCGTATAACTATCTCCATGACCTACTTATATATGTCTTCATGAAAAATGTATAACTTTCTCCATGACCTGCGCATATATGTCTTCATGAACATTTTATAATTGCCTCTATGACTTGCATATATATGTCCCCATGAGAAATGTATAACTCTGAATAGATGTGAGATTATATCTTCCTCTTGACAATAGTTAGGGCTCCTTTTAGAGCTTCATTATATAGCGTATTAAGGCAGTGTATTAAGCGTCCCCCTGCAGTGATGTATAACCTCATTTAGGAAAGTATATGACTATGTATAAGGTCAGCGTATAGTTCACATTACCTAAAACTGTGTAATGCCTCCTATAGCTATATATGGACCTCTTTATGACTGCGGCTTAGAACAACAAGTTAGGGATTTCATTTAGACGGCTAGGACTTGTGTTTAAGTCTCTTCTTGACCTGTTTATAAAGCCCTCCTCCGTGCTGTGGATTAGGCTCCTCTCAACAATAGTTAGGGCCTCCTTTAGTCCACGGATTAGGGCTTCTTTAGACTGTGTATTGCAGCTCCCCAAGACAACAGTTAGATCTCCTTTAATTTCCAACTAGTGCTCTCCATTTTGTTGTGGCTAGGGCATCATCCTCTTTGCAGTTAGATTCACTGCGGCTAGGGCATCATACTAGGCCAACATACTCTCTAGTGTCTCTCCTTCTCCAAAAACCTAAGACGTGGAGAGGAGATCACATAAAGAGTGTGCCTCTAATGAATTCAAATTCTCTCCTATTTATACTAAAATGTAGATGATGAATAGACACGACAATTGGGCTTCTGAGCCTACTCAAGTTGCTGGCTGACTTGACAATTTGTTTTATAACATAAATAAATTCATAACTTCATAAATACTTATCAAAATTGGATGATCTTTAGATCAATCCTACACCTCTCGATGAGAGGGATCCAATAAAATTATTAATTTCCATAAATAAGATGACCCACATGGAGTTTGGCCCTAGTCTAATTTTAACACTCCCTCTCAACTAGGGAGAACTCCATCCACCGATCCATATGTCCAACTGTAATATCTCTGTCATCAGTGCCTTGCACTGCTTTTCTCAACTTTAATTAGCTCTGCTAGCTCTACTCAGCTCTACTGAACTTTGTTGGCTCTGCTCAGCTCTGTTGGCTTTGCTCTGCTCTGCTTAGCTCTACTTAACTCTGCTAGCACTGCTTTGCTCTACTCAGCTCTGTTGGCTTTGCTCTGCTCAGCGCAGCTCTACTGGCTCTGCTCTGCTTTGCTCAACTCTACTAGCTTTGCTCTACTGACTCTTCTCTACTCTACTCTGTTGAACCATGAAGAAGAAGAAGAATTGATCGAGAATGTTTCATACCATTCTCCACTAACCCGAAGTCAGTGTCAGAGTGTGTACCACTGGTCCCAGACCAGTCCTCAACTGACCCAAAGCTAGTGTCATAGTATGTACCCCTCTCACTGGTCCCAGACAAGTCCTCTATTGACTCGAAGTCAGTCTTAGAGTATGTAACACTGGTCCCAGGCCAGTCCTCTGCTAACCCGAAGTCAGTGTCATAGTGGGTACAACTCCTACCACTAGTCCTAGACCAGTCCTCTACTGACTCGAAGTCAGTCTTAGAGTATGTACCACTGGTCCCAGACTAGTCCTCTATTGACCTGAAGACAACGTCATAGTGGGTACAACTCCTACCACTAGTCCTAGACTAGTCGTCTACTGACTCGAAGTCAGTCTCAGAGTATGTATCACTGGTCCCAAACCAGTCCTCTACTAACCCGAAGTTAGTGTCATAGTGGGTACAACTCCTACCACTGGTCCAAAACCAGTATTATTGATACCAGATCAATGTAGGTCATCCTAGCATAGGAAGTACAGTAGATACAACGATGTGTCCATCGGTACTACTATGGTCCCTATCCTCATTTCCCTGCTCATTGATCAGATGAGAGGTACTTCCCATGAGTCCCGGACTGCATGGATAGGATGCCTCAATAAGAGGACTAATCATCGTGTCCATGGGAGAGTGAATCATCCTATCCCACAAGAGAGCAAATCATCTTGTCCCACAAGATACCGAATCATCTTGTCCACAGGAGAGCGAATCATCCTGTCCACAAGAGAGCGAATCATCCTGTCCCACAAGAGAGCGAATCATCTTGTCCACAGGAGAGTGATTCATCCTGTCCATAGGAGAGTGAATCATCCTTTCCCACAAGAGAGTGAATCATCTTGTCCCAGTGCGCACCACCAGGGGAGGGTGAGTCACCCTGGGGTCGTATGTTGCTCTAGTAAGAACCGCAAGCCCCTAGAGCTTCCAGAGCTCAATGTATGTAACATGCAGGACCCTTTTACAAGGGTCTCTTGATGACTCCAAGTCATTCAAGAAAATCACAAATTTTATCTTTCCCTGAGGCTTTGACAAAGTGTAGCGACTTGTACATCATCTCAATACGATGGAGCCTCCTTGCTCATCGACTTACCATATCCCAAATAAGGCAGTATCTGATGTCTATCTATTGGAGCACTCCTTGAATACGAGATTCCTCAATAATCGAATCCTACCTTCGGTTGTCACAGAGAACACAATGGTATTCATCATGTGTACAAACAACTCGCTGAAGAGCTTCTGCAACCAGATTGCCTCACGGGAGGCCATGCTAGCAGCAATGTATTCTACCTCGGCGATGCTCAGATCCACTGACTTCTTCTTCCTACTCATCTAGGATATCGAGGCCGATTCGAAAGAGAACCAGCACTGAGAAGTACTCTCCACACTACCTGCTCACTCAACATTCGAATAATCATGCAATTTCATATTTTCAGCAGTGTATCTCAATCCATGAGAGATTGTGCTGTGAAGATATCTCAGAAGATTATTCACACCAATCCAGTGAGGCTTAACCAAATATGAGCTTCACCATGCTAACTGCAAAACATATGTCCGGACAGAAGTTCACCAAGAACACCAATGTGAATGAGTTTATGAAACTCTATTCCGACATCACTACCATATGAATTCTGAAAGTTAATATCTTTGAGGTAGTCGCAGGCTTGCAGTTTACCATTCCACATTCGGAATCCAACTCCGTCTTACTTTTGCAAATGAGAGGGTCTACCCCTATCAGAAATATATTTTCCTCATAAGGTGTTGGTATGAGAGGTCTATCATCCACAACCTTTGGATGGTTTGGATCGATTTCACTCCTAGTGAATCTCAGCTTCATCAGACAGTTGTTGATCTTCTCATACTATGCCCGAGGTGTTTTTCTTCAAGCCATAAAGGGTTTTCTTCTACCTGCATATGTGATATTCCTGATTATCAATCTCAAACCCCTCGGGTTGTTCCACACCTATGGACCAACTACATGAGGGGAATGGTCCCCTTGTAAAATTTTCCTTCGGTACATCTCAAACATGTATTTTCATGCTCTTTTTTGAATTCAGGCTGCCCTATCACCATATGACTCACAGACCTTTTGGTGCTATGTGTCAACAGACATGGTCCCCAGTGGAATTTTTGTAACTTGATACAACCCTGAACTTCAAAAACATCTTGAAAATTCTATTTTTAGACACGTACCTTTCCATCGACGAGTGCCCCGTTGAAATCTTTGACTTCCATTTCCAAGGTTCCTTGCTTTCTCTGAAGAGTCGGCCATTTCCTAGATGTCTTTGGAATGATTGTAATCAAGAGATGTGTCTCTACCTTTTGGAAACTCCTTCACATAATGGCCGAACTTATTATCTTCCTTTCCTTCCACCCTAAGATCCAGTCGTCGAATGAAGTGATCTTTCGATTCCGCTGCGTCATTCTGATGATATTCTTTGCTTCGACTTCACCCTTAGTGAATGAGAAGAGGGACGATGATAGTGAATGAGAAGAGGGACGATGATCCCATTGATCCTTTTGTCCTATCCCAAATGTCTTTGGTGATTGCTCTTTCACTCTTTCTTGGGCGTTGTCTTCACCTCTGCTCTGATACGATGTTAATTTTAGGTATGTTCTATGCTAGAGCTATTTATTTTAATTTTCCAATATCTTTTCCATATTAGCAATCACATCAACATTAAGGTAAACTGGAGATAGAAGATAAACATAAATAGTAGAAGACAAGCCAAGACAAGAGGACATAAGATGTGGCACTAGCCAGGGACAAAACCCAATGTGGGGAAACCCTTGATCAATTAATCTTTTATGTTCTTCAAAGTTCAGCAGAGAAAGAGAGAGATAATACATTTACTTTAGAAATCAACACTTTGACTTATTTATATCTGAGTATAGATCATTTCCTATAACTATGATACATGAGATCAGTTGAAGACATTCTACTTCAACTGATTCTCCAAGGTGACAACTTCACCTAGTAGTGTTGCATTTCGTCCATTTGCTACACCTTACCATCACAGTGTTGGGCCTTGATCACTGAGCTGCTCTCATCTGTTCTCATGATCATGCTACCCATTTATGTTGCATCTTCCATCATCATGCTGCTCCTTGCTTCACATTCCCATTATGTTGCATCATGCAGTCTCATTACTGATCATGCTACCCTTTACATCATCATGTAGTCTTACTGATCATGCTGCCCTTTACATCATTATGTTTTCTTACTGACCATGCTGGCCCTTACATCATTATGTTGGCTTACTGATCATGCTGCCCTTTACATCATTATGTTGACCTTTACTAACATGCCCATCATCTCAGTGTTGTACCAAAATATCACTGAGTTGTTCTCATTGATCCAAGAGAGGTTCAAGAACTGTTAGCGCAACCCTCTTGCCTCTTGAATAGCTTGTCCTTGAGGTTGCACCACTGTCAAGTCCATGTTGTCTAAAGTTCTTCTATGACAGCACTTAGTCACCATGAATAGCGGATAATTTTCTCCATGACCTACGTATATATGTCTTCATGAACAATGTATAACTATCTCCATGACCTATGTATATATGTCTTTATGAATAATGTATAACTATCTCCATGACCTGTGTATATATGTCCCCATGAGCAGCGTATAAATTTGAATAGATGTGATACTATATCTTCCTCTTGACAACAGTTAGGGCTCCTTTTAAAGCTTCATTATATAGCATATTAAAGCAGTGTATTAAGCCTCTCCTTGTAGCAATGTATAATCTTGTTTAGGATAGTATATGACTATGTATAACGTCAGTGTATAGTTCACATTACATCAAACTGTGTAATGCCTCCTATAGTTGTAGATGGACTCCTTTCTGACTGTGGCTTAGAACAACGAGTTAGGGATTTCGTTTAGACAGCTAGGACTTGTGTTTAAGTCTCCTCTTGACCTATGTATAAGGCCCTCCTCCATGCTATGGATTAGGCTCCTCTCAATGGAAGTTAGGGCCTCCTTTAGTCCATGGATTAGGGCTTCCTTAGACTGCGTATTGCAGCTCCCCAAGATAGCAGATAGATCTCCTTCAATTTGTGGCTAGTTCTCTCCATTTGGTTGCAGCTAGGGCATCATCCTCTCTATGGTTAGATTCACTATGGTTAGGGCATCATGCTGCAACTAGGGCATCACACAAGGCCAATGTACTCTTTAGTGTCTCTCCTTCTCCAAAAACCCAAGACATGAAGAGGAGATCACATAAAGAGTGTGCCTCTAATGACTTCAAATTCTCTCCTATTTATACTAAAACATAGATGATGAATAGACATGACTATTGGACTTCTGAGCCTACTCAAGTTGCTAGCCAACTTGACAATTTTTTGTTTTATAACATAAATAAATTCATAACTTCATAAATACTTATCGGAATCGGATGATCTTTAGATCGATCCTACACCTCTCGATGAGAGGGATCCAATAAAAATATGAACTAGCATAAATAATATGACCCACATGGAATTTGGCCCTAGTTTCCAATTTTAACACTTAACGAGTAAGGCAAAGAAGGGGAAGGAGAAGGATTCTCATCCCAAATCGAGTTCTTCCCATGGTGGGAAGAAGTTTGAAAAATCAAAAGTGCAATGCTTTCATTGTCATGAGGTGGGCCTTTTTGTTACAAATTGTCCACTAAAAAAATCCAAGATGGGATCCAAGGAAGGATCTGAAGGTGAGGCATTGGCCTCATAGTTCGAGTTGGATTTCACCCTCTTCACATGCATGGTTTCAGCCATGTTGGGATGTGGTTGGTTTCATGACAGTGGAGCTTCTTTCCACATGACCAGAGACAAGAGTTTGTTTAGTACCTTGGAGGAGAAAGATCTTCAGATACTCATAGCAATGGGTAATGATGAAAAGTATAGTGTCTCAGGTGTAGGCATGGTTGTTTTTCAGAGGGAGCATCGAGCTTGCATTACCTTGACTGATGTCAAGTATGTACCAGGACTAAGGAAAAATTTGGTGTTGATCGCAATGCTGGAGGACAAAGGCTATGATGTAGTCTTCAGTAAGGGAAAGGTTTTCCTTCAACACATCACCACAAGAGAGGTGAAGCATATCAGTTCATTAGTTAAGAACATGTATGCTCTTGAGGTTCAATATGCATGCAAAGCCTTGAGGAGCGAGGCAACTATTGGAGACTTGGTGGTTGAGAGGGAGAGTACATTACCTCTCAACATGCATCACTAGAAGAAGTCTCAGACAATTGTGGAGGAGCCATGATTGCTGAAGAAGATTCAAGAGGTTGTGGAGCATCCACAACTAGAGAAGCCGAGAGGAGATCGAGTGGAGGTGTCTACTCATGCAGAGACCTATAGTAGAGGGAAATTTCAAGCCAAGTGAGCAGAGGGATCACATACAGCCATTCCTCCAGGTGTGAGGTGGGGCGATGCGAAGTGAGAATCCCAAGAGGGCTGAAATAGGGGCAGGATCCTTGAGGTACCCAACCTCTTTGATTAGACCTTGCTATGGGAGCCCCTATGAGGAGAAGTAGGACTAGCTGAGTGGGTAGAGAAAGATGTGGATGGAGCGCCAAAGAGACCTATAGTGCAAGAATCCCAAGACATTGTAGAGCTAGCACGCTGCAACAATGCGAGAGGCACAGGAGTGTTGCACTAGTGTAGAATGGCACAAAAAGGTGTGCAATAGTGTCAGGTGCATGGAGTGTTGCAGTAGCTCAGAGGTCCTAGAGGGAGCACTTGTTAGCAGCAGATGGAGCTTCAGCATCAGAGGATGTTTCTAGCCCAACAAAGAGGTCAATTGGGAGATTCTTTTGTTTCTAGAGTTGTTGGAGCAATAACACTTGGAAGAAGTGTTGCATGCAGAACATTCCAAAGGTTCAGGATCAGGTTCAAGTTGAATGCCTTTCTTGTTGAGAGGGAGTGTTGAAAATGGCAACAAGAAATGCTAAAAATATCATTGCTATAAATAGAAGTTCAGGTACCAGTGTTGGATATAGAAACAAGGAATGAAAAATGGAAGTGCTAAAAATAGCATTGCTATAAATAGAATTTCAAGATGTATTCCAATTTTAGTTAGTCCCTGAACTAAAATTGAGAAGTAAAATTCGAATTTGATCTTAGCAGTTGTTTGTAAAACAATTAATTAATTCATCTTGAGTTAATTAGTTGTTGAAAATCAAACATGAAGTCTATGTGAAGACATGCAATAGTTTCTCCATTGATTGAGGAAATTATCCCTTAGTTAAAAAGATAAGGATGAGTTGTAATTTGATTTGTAATTAGTTAGCTCAGTTATCTGAGTTAAGTCTAGTTAGATTAGTTCCAACAATTTGTGGAATTAATTGTGAGTTCAGTTAGTTAATGCTTGCATGCATGTCACTGCTGCTCTCCAGATAACTGAATATTCTCTCATAAAGAACTCATGCATGTCAGTTCAGTTATAGACCCAGTTGATATCAGAGGAAGGGACATTGTATTATGAGAAGGAGGAATTTTCCTATATAGGAAACTCATCCATGCAGAAGGAATTATCTCCTTTGGGTTTGTGTAGTTATTTCTGAGCCAAGTGAGCAATGTGAGGTGGGAATTCACACAAGTGGAAGAACTAGACTCCAAGAAAAAATGTGCAAGGAAATAGGAGGCTTGGGGGACAGAGGAGACTTTTTATGAGGCCTTTGACTATCTATGAGCAGTACAGTGATTGCAGAGAGCGCATGATAGCTTGTGAGATGATTCCTTTTGTAATCTGAACATATTTCCACTTGTATGATAATACAGAAATTGGGGTTTTAGGTTGAGGCTTTCCCTAGGTTATTTATTCTATGTTATGTGTGATTGGTTTCTCATTCTTAGTTATATGTGTTCTCATTGATCTTGCTCAATTCGATTAAGCTTCCAAAAAGTTTATTGTAGAAGTAGATCTGGTATTTTTCTTTATTCTATTGCATAATATGTTGATCTATAGTGGGAATTTCTACAGAGGTCATGTGGGATGTATACAAATTCATGTTTGTAAATATGATGTGAGTGTGTTTGTAAGATTTTGTAAATTTCATGTCGCAACCTCAATCCCTAACCATGGTTTAATCTTCTTCCTTGTACTCCGACGACAAACACCCTGTCAATAATGTTGGATCCCACCATTAATCCATGCATTGCAAGTGCAAGGGAATCATATGTGCCATGCCACTGACTTCACCACATTATAAAATGTATATTACTCAACCATCACATAGTGTCCTTTTTCGTTGATTATTTCATTTCCATCTTAATTAATGGAGCCAAGAAAGATTTACCAATGCAAATGAATGAAAGGACAACATGACATAAGAATTTATAGTTCCCCGTTTTCATATATCAAGATTTCATATTCAACAGTTGTTGGGAAGTATATGTCTGTGTACAAATTCAACTAAGAATTTTACAAAATTGACTCAAGGTTGTCACTTGCACAATCATGAAGACTGTCAAACCACTTACTCTCACCAAGGATGACTTCATAGATCACTTCAAAGAAAATCATGCTTAGGTCACTGCTACAGTGGTCTTTGCACTAAGCTTATAAGGTAGTCTGAATGGTTCCATGCTCTCTACGCTCTTTCGCTCTCTTGAATATGCAGCTCTCCAACATGGTGTCACATCACAACTTTCACTCTCTTTAATATGAGGCTCTCCAACAAGGTGACACCTCATAAATTGATAAAGAATCACCCATCTAGTGGCTTCACAGCTCACATTTCCCTTATCTCATGTGACAAGCACCACAGATAGCTCCACAAATTTCTTCACTCTAAACGCATCCTTGTATTATGCCTTAAACACATCCTCCATCCATTCCCCACATGACTCTGTGCATAGATATCACTATGATCTATTGGCTTGCTTTCATTCTTGAACAATGGGTTGTTCTCTTTTACACCGCACTCAACACAACAACTTGAGTTGTTCCATACAATAGGTTTATTTATGGGCTCTGATACAAATTTGAGAAATAAAATACACACCAAATCTTGATTGTCTATTACATTAAACATCACACACACACACACACACACACACATATATATCTATACAAGTATTGGTTTAAGATATAAATTCTATCTTAACCATACAATCAACTAGTTGAGGAAATATCACAACGACACACTTATCTAAGAATATCTAGATCTTAATAACACCTAAACAATAGGAACAAACTCATTTACTTAGAATCCATCACAACTAAGAAAAGTAGGAGTTATATTTTATAATTTTATACACACTCTTTGGGATATTTATACAAGCATACGATTAATACTTAGAACCATATCCTAATGACATATCTATGTCTTTATTATATTTCTGTGGGAAAACTTAGGTTTTTCATATTAGGTTTTCAATTCAATAGCTCATTTTAAGTGCAATATATTCCTATGTTAATTCTCTCCTAATTTCCAATATTTGACCTCAAATAACTTTAATTTTAAGCCATTCTAAACCATTCCAACACATGACAAAGCATATTGAGGTATCTCAATTCATGCTAGACATCCTAAGACTTGTGAAGTGCTAATATGTGTTAGGGAGTGTTATGCATTCTATGGAGTGGTAGGGCATTCCAAAGAGTGGGAAGGTGTGCCAAAGAGTGCCAATGCATGCTAAGGAGTACTAGGGAAACACAAGGGATCACTAGGTAAAAATGCATGGAAATGAATGAGTATGAGGGTGTGTCAAGGAGTGTCAATGTGTGTTAATCATGGCAAGGAGGGAGTTACAAGATATGTTAGGAAACAATAAGGCCTACTAGGGAATATTAGTGCATGGAAGGAAGTGTGAGGGTGAGCTAGGGAGTTCCATGGTGTGCTAACATGTGCCAAATAGTTCAAAGGCATGGAAATACATGCTAGGTGCTAAGGCATGATAGGATGTGTGTGATGCCAAGGTGTTCTGACATGTGTCAAGGAGTTTCAAGGTAAAAAAAGGGAGAACCAAGTGAAAATGCAAGGAAATGAAGACAAAATAGGGTTAATAAGTCAGGACTTTTCCGTTTTCAAATGGGGCATGCTAGGCACACTAACAATAAGTTCGGATACATTCCAAGACATAATGCATGCCAACATTTTCTAGGGCATGATAGGGACTATAGTGTATCCCAACACATTTTAGGGGACTGTTATGACGTTCTAGGACATGCTAACATGTGCTTAGGCATCCTAGTCATGGCAAGATGTTCCAACACATGAAATGACCAAGTAATGTTAGTGTGCGCCAAAGCGTGTCAAAGTGTGCCAAGAGTGTTGAGGAGTGTTAGGTATCTCTCATTAATATAATTTACAAATATTGATTATGTATTAAATAATATGGTTCCAACGCACACTAGTGGAACTTCATCTAAAGGGAATTTTCTAGAAAATAAACCTAACAGAGATCAATCATTTGTTGACTCATAGGAAAAATACATTCTCATTACTTGAGGGCACCTATACACACTAATTATTTCTTAACACATTTGTTGACTCTAAGCGCTATGGCCTTGAACACGTAATGAAAAATAATCCATAACAATGGTCTTAAATAATTATATTTTGACAAAAGCTATAGCAACAATCACATAACACCATAAAAAGTCATTTTAATGATGAATGATGACGAACATTTTTTGATTGTCACCAAAAGTAGCCAAGAAGAGAATTGCTGAGGGCCAATAAAATTTCATCACTAGAAGTGTCACCAAATAGAGAATTAGTGATGATCCTTTAACAACCCTCACAAAAAGTGTCATTGAATATGGATTTGGTGACAAACCTTAAAGGATCATCACTATATGCACTTACAAAAATTCTTCTTTAAGGATTGTCACTACATACAACATTGGTGAAAAAACCTTGAAGGTCCTTCATAGGCATGACCCTCACCAATGACCCTTTTTTTGTAGTGGGCTCACTAGGGACCAAGTTCAATCGAATTTCCCCATCTCACAGGGGCACTTAATGCAATGGGGGGGATTACTTACTATGGGTGAAGGATTGATCAAGGTGGATATTAGTGGCCACTCGCTTATTCCACTTTGATCAAGTGCTTAATATTTAGCTCAAAAATCAAAGTTCTCATAATCACTCGAAACCTAAATGATCGCATCCATCTCGGAGAAATGATACCAACACAACTCGTTTCACTAAAAATCGAGTTCATATGAGGAAGATATTGTGTTCTATCTACTTTTCCAAACAATGGAATTTTTGAAAACAAATGTACAATCATTACACAGTCAGTAGTTTGTACTACTGATGTGGATGGCGACTTGGGAGGGTCAAAGTTTAATCAACTACCTATCATGTTTGACCAAGTGTCATATGGTGGTTGGTTTACAGGTGCACTAACGTGACTTATTTTCATTGGTCAGGAATGGACCAATGAGGAGGGGACAAGTGGCAATCCCGGAGGTCATGACGTGTCCCTCCCCAAAGGTTGGGTTCAATTGGCACGCAGTGCAAAATAATGGGCAGGTCGGCAGGGTCGAACCCGCAACCTCGCCCCAACAAACATAATGACTCACTGTTATACTATTGACAAGGTTCTTAATAATGTATGGGTTCTGCATAATTTTAAAGTTTAATGGAATGGTGGTTGTGGTTTAGGAGGGAGCGAGCATTCTGAGTACATTGAAGTAGGTTTCAAGAGTAGTAGAGCTTTGTAAATAATTTATTTTTTTCCATATTGAGCTAATATAGAGGCCCAAGTCACGGAAGCTGGACCAAGGAGATGTAGCCTAGGAGGGGCGAAATCCTTCATCAAAACACTATGTCAAGTGTTCTTTTTGATGCTTTGTTGTAAATTTACTTTTTGTTGTTCAACACTTGTTTTTCATGCTATTTTTCTCATGATATTAACATAAAACTTAATAAAATTTACTTGTTTACATTCACAAACACCATAAGGAAACTTATGTACATGAAGCAATTGGAAAAAAATTGTTTAATAATCTGAATTTGAAATTAGCACAACAAAACTAACATTCAAAAACATATCAAGTTGCTATCAGAGTAAATGTTATTTGCTTGATTGCTTGAGTTTTGTCCAAGTAGGCTTTTAATGGCTGCAAATTTGTGATGCTTACAAGGTTAAAGTTACAAAGAGGAGAAGGAAAACTCTTGGTTCTAACTCTTGAGGTAATGCCTAGAAGAAGGAGAGCCACAATGCCACAATCTCCACCCAAACTTCCAATCCTAGTTGCAATTGAAGCACCTCAAGTCTTACCTTTAATTGAGATTGAGGAGGTACAAGCAGTACCAGAAGCTGAGCTTGAATCCAAAGCCATGATGTCTGGAGCAAGAGAGATTGAAGGTCTTTCAGAAGAGGAAGCATTCAAGGAACATTTCTATGACTTAACCGACGTGGTCAAAGTCCTTTATGAAAAGAGGAATATTAGAATGGTTGGAGAGAGTTCTAAGCCTCCACATGGAGGGGGAAGCTCAAGAGATAAAAAGGATGAAAAGAAGGATTCAAAGGGTAATGGAGGAAAGCCTCCTCCATATCCACCATCTCCATCTTCCTCATCATATTCATCATCCTCAACATCTCAAACAACATCATCTTCCACTTCTACCACAAAAAATGTTCATACTCATTCAAAAACCCAAAAGGAAAAATTCTCCCTTAATCAAATTAGACATTAAGTTTGAACTTCCCATGCCAAATGGTGAGGTGAATGTAGAAGCCACAAAGCCACAATCTCCACTCAAACTTCCAATCCAATTGCAATTGAAGCACCTCAAGTTTTACCTTCAATTGAGATTGAGGAGGTACAAGCAGTACCAGAAGCTAAGCTTGAATCCAAAGCCCTCATGTCTAGAGCAAGAGAGATTGAAGGTCTTTCAGAAGAGGAAGCATTCAAGGAAGATTTCTATGACTTAACTGACATGGTTAGAGTCCTTTATGAAAATAGGAATATTAGAATGGTTGGAGAGAGTTCTAAGCCTCCACATGGAGAGGGAAGCTCGAGAGATAAAAAAAGATGAAAAGAAGGATTGAAAGGGTAATGGAGGAAAGCCTCCTCCATCTCCACCATCTTCATCTTCCTCATCATATTAATCGTCCTCAACATCCCAAACAACATCATCTTCCACTTCTACCACAAAATCTATTCATACTCATTCAAAAACCCAAAAGGAAAAAACTCCCTTACTCAAATTAGACATTAAGTTTGAACTTCCCATGTCAAATGATGAGGTGAATGCAGAAGCCACAAGGCCAAAATCTCCACCCAAACTTCCAATCCTGGTTGCAATTGAAGCACCTCAAGTTTTACCTTCAATTGAGATTGAGGAGGTACAAGCAATACCAAAAGCTAAGCTTCAATCCAAAGCCATCATGTCTGGAGCAAGAGAGATTGAAGGTCTTTCAGAAGAGGAAGCATTCAAGGAATGTTTCTATGACTTAACTAACATGGTTAGAGTCTTTTATGAAAAGAGGAATATTAGAATGGTTGGAGAGAGTTCTAAGCCTCCAAATGGAGAGGGAAGCTCGAGAGATAAAAAAGATGAAAAGAAGGATTCAAAGGGTAATGGAGGAAAGCCTCCTCCATCTCCACCATCTTCATCTTCCTCATCATATTCATCATCTTAAACATCTCAAACAACATCATCTTCCACTTCTACCACATAAACTGTTCATACTCATACAAAAACCCAAAAGGAAAAAACTCCCTTACTCAAATTAGACATTAAGTTTGAACTTCCCATGTCAATAGGTGAGGTGAATGCAAAAAACCTAGACAATGGGATTTGAAAATTGGAGGTTTATTGCAAAATTCAGAACCTTCAAGAAGATGACATAAAGATCTAGTTGGATTCATTGAGGCTAGAAGGAGAAACATTAGTTTGGTGGGAAGCAAAGACTCAAGAGGTAATGCAAATTCATGATAAGATATCCATTTCTTGGATTGAATTTGTTTCTGCAATTAAAATAAAATTTTATCCGTTAGCATATATGAAAAAAGACATTATGGTTTGGCAGTATTTTAGGCAACTCAAGGGCCAAATAGTTCAAGACTATACCCAGGAGTTTAAAAAGAGGGCCTTGTTGTTAGGAGTAAAATTGAATTCCCAAGATACATTGTTGAAATATATTGGGGGTTTACATTCCTACTTAAAACATACTATCCTTATGTTCAATCCAAGAAATTTGGACGAGGTATGTGTGCAAGCCATGCACCTTGAAGCAAGGGGAAAGAACATTCAGGAAGAGGGTAGTAAGAGGAAACCATTGACGGGTAAGGAGAAAGAGAAGGGAGGAAAATGGAAGGGAAAAAATAATGCAAGTGTGAATAAAGAAGGGGAGAAAACTTTATGCCAACACTGTTCCAAAGCTGGGCATGATGAAACCGATTGTTGGAAATTACATCCCAAACTAAGACCTAAGAAACCAAACAATAAGGGAAAACAAAAGAAGACTTCTATCACACAATGTGATCTTGGATCAGATTCTGGTGATGACACCAATATTTCAGCCATGGTCACAAAAGGAAAAGAAGATGTTGCAAGTATTAGTTCCTCACATAGTCATAACAACACTCCAAATGAAGAATAAAGAGTAGAATTGTTCCATGTAAGGGTAATTTCAAATCATACAAAGATTGATGCATTGTTTGATAGTGGGTCAAAATCAAACTTAATTTTAGAAGACTTGGTTAAAAATACTAACCTTGAAATGATACCTCATGATAAGCCATATTCATTAGGTTTGATAGTCAATAATGCAAATTTACAGGTTACAAGGAAGTGTTCATTCAAGTTTTCCATTACTGAAAAGTTCATTGATGAAGTTGAGTTAGATGTAGTTCCACTTGACACATCAGGAATCATTTTTGGAATTCCTTATTTGTATGATAGGAAATCAATATTTTATTGCCATCAAAACAAATATTTGTTGCCTAAGAATGGAGTAGAGTACACTGTGAAATCCCATCACAAAAAATTAAACATTTCTTTAGTTAATGCAGGGCATATGAAGAGACTAGTAAATGCAAGTAAAAAATTTTTGCTTCTCATGATCAAGAAAAATAATTATATTGATTACGAATCTTTTGAAGGTAGTGATGAAAAATTAAAATCTGATTTGTCTGATGTGGTAAGAAACCATGGCCAGATGTTTCAAGAAAGAATCTTTATCCACTCCCAAGAATTGATGATTTTCTTAATCGTTTGAGGTATGAAAAGTATTTCACTAAGTTAGATTTACGAAGTGGTTATCATCGAGTTAAAATAGTTGAAGAGGACATTTGGAAAACCACATTTAAAACTAAACAAGGATTGTTTGAGTGGCTTGTTATGCCTTTCTGTCTTACAAATGCTCCAGCTACTTTAATGTGAGTTATGAATGATGTATTGAAACCATTTCTAGATGATTTTGTCATTTTTTACATAGTTTATATTCTCATATTGAGCAAATCCAGAGATGAACATGTCATTCATGTGAACAAAGTACTTGATATCTTGAGAAAAGAACAATTATTTTTAAAGATGTCGAAGTGTGAATTTAGCAAGACTTCTTTAGTGTATTTGGGACACATTGTTGGAGGAGGTAAGTTGAAAATTAAGACCTCTAAGGTTTAGGTCATTCCCAAGCCCAATACAGTTACAGAGGTAAGAAGTTTTCTTGGGGCATCACAATATTGAAGGAAATTTATTGCTAATTTTTCTTCCATTTCAGCACCATTACATGCATTGACTAGTGTCAAGAAAGTCTTACATCGGGGAGATGTACAATAGAAATAATTTCATACTTTAAATAAAAAGATCAGTTCAGTACTGGTATTAGATCTTTTGGATCTTAGACAACCATTTGAGATTCAAATGGATGCTAGTGATTAGGCCATGGGAGCATCTCTTAGGCAACATGGTAAGCCTGTTTCATTTCATTCTAAAATTTTAATGGAGTTGTGACTAACTATCCAACTTATGACCAAGAACTTTATGCATTGGTGCAAAGTTTCAAAAAATGGAAACACTACTTGATGGGGAAGGAGACCATTATCCATAGAAACCATCAACCACTGCGGTACTTACAGTCACAGTCAAAGTTGTAGCAATCATGACACTTCAAATGGATGGGTTTTCTATGACAATTTCATTTTGGTTATCAAGTACCAAAAGGGGAATCGACAATAAGGTAGCTGATATGCTTTCTAGGCCTATTGTAAATTCATCTATTATACTCAAGCACAATTATGTTTTTCATGAAAGTTACATTGAGCGACATGCATATGATAATGACTTCCAAGAGGTGTAAGAAAGCTTGAGGCAAGGAAACCAAATTGAATAATTATATTACCTTGTACATAACAATTCGTTGTGTCACTTGGGAAAATTATGTATTCCACAAGGAGAAAGAAACACTATCATAAGGGAGGCACATACTCCATTGATTGTTGGACACTTTGGTGTAGGCAAGACAATAGCGAATCTCCAAAGGTATTGTTATTGGCCACACATGGTTGAAAATATATCTCATTTCATTAGAGAATGTTATTTGTATGCAAAAAGTAAGCCTACCAATAGGAAACTAGGATTGGACACTCCACTTCTAGTACCTTCACATCCATGGGAGAGTATCTCAAAGGATTTTGTAGGAGGTCTTCCATTGTCAAGGAATGGTCATGATTACTTGTATGTAGTTGTAGACAAGGTTAGCAATATGTGTATACTAACACCATGTAAAAAGAAAATTACAGTTGAAAAAAAAACTCATCTTTTCTTCTGAAATATTTGGGTTCATTTTGGTCTTCCTACTTCCATTGTAAGTGATAGAGATTCTTGATTTGTTGGAAATTTTTGGTCAAATTTGTGGGACATGTTGGACACTAAGTTGAATAGGAGTACAAACTTTCATTCACAAACTGATGGAAAAACTGAGGTGGTCAATAGGACAATAACTCATCTTCTTAGAGGATATTGCAAGAAACATCCCAAGTTGTGGTATGAACAGTTGCATTATATACAACATGCATACAAGAGGGCAAAGAATTATTCCACAAATACATCTCCATTTGAGGCATGTTTTGGGTACTTGCCAAGATCGCCATTGGACTTCATCTTTGAGAATTATTTCACCATAGATGGTCATAGCAACATCGATAAGGCAAGGAAGTTCATAGAGCAAATTCAATTGATACATCACATAATGCAAGAACAACTTGAAAGAAGTCAAAGAAACTACAAGGCAAGGCATGAAAAAAACCATGTGGATCATAAATTTCAAGTTGGATATGAAGTTTGGTTATATGTCAGCAAAGAGAGACTTGAAGGGGAAGGTAAAAAGATTAAGCCAATCTGTTATGGTCCTTTTAAAATTTTGGAAAAGATTGGTCACAATGCATTTTAGCTAGATTTGCCTCCTTATATCAAATATACGTTGTTGTTAGTGTTGATAATTTGAGATTGTTTGAGCCTCCTTTGATTGATGATTAAGGAGAGCATGCTTAGCTACCATCAATAGATGATTTCTCACTAGAATATCTTGATGAGCTTCAACAACATCTCATACTTGATAGGAGAACCAGAACTTCAAAGAGAGGGAATGTTGAATACTGTAGAGTGGGACTCAATAGACAAAAGCCTTCTAAGGCCAAATGGTTGCAAATTGAGAAGGTGAGGGAGTTGTACCCTCACCTGCTGTTGAACAATTAATAGTATCTTTTGGGGTCCAAAAGGCTTCTAGTGGGGAGGAATGAATAGGTGCTCAGTATTTAGCACAAAAATCAAAGTTCTCATAATCACTTGAAACCTCAATGACTGCGTCCTTCTCAGCAAAACGATCCCAACGCAAATCATTTCATTGAAAAAGAGTTCGTATGAGGAATATATAATGTTCTTTCCACTTTGCCAAACAGTGGAATTTAAAAAAAAAAAATGTATTGTCACTGCATAGTCAGTAGTCTGTACTGATGACGTGGTAGGTGATTGGGCAGGGTCAAATTTTTCTCAACTACCTATTAGGTTTCCCCAAGTGTTAGATGGTGGTTGCCTTACAATTGTGGTGATGTGTCTTATTTTCATTGGTGAGGAATGGACCAATGAGAAGGGGACAAGTGGATATCCCGGAGGCCGTCACGTGTCCCTCCAAAAATGTCGGGTTCAATTTCCGCATAGTGAAAAATAATGGGCAGGTCGGCGGGGTCAAACCCGCGACCTCACCCCAACAAACACAACGACTCACCATTATACCACCAACGTGGTTCTTAACCATGTATGGGTTCCACGTATATTTAAATTTTAATGTCATGGTGGTTGCGGGTTAGGAGGGAGCCAACCTGTAGTCCAACCCCCTCCTTGTGACCAGTCTTGATAACCGCCAAGGAAACAGTCAGTAAAACCACACCAAAAAAACCACAACCATGAACTTTACGCCATTACATGTGTTCGCTATCCACTCAAACCGCGAGGTCAATGGTTATAAAACCACGCAAGATTTTTGTTAAGCATGATTAGTGCTCAATTAAACATGTTTAATTAATTAAATGGGAAACTCATCTACAGTTAAGTTGACGGAGAATTTGGCTGTACCACCTATTGAGTAATATAGGGCATGCATAATTAAGATGAATCTTTATTAAATGATAAAAATATGTGAAGCATTTAAACAATTTATATTAGCTTGATGGTTACTTCATTATTAAAATGTGTTTGTTAGCTTCATCAAAGCGCTATAAAAAAAAAAGAGACAAGAACACAATTTTTTTGGCTTTTTGCCTGGGCCAAAACCTCTCCCTCTTGGAAAGGAAAACCGATGCGTAAATTCTTCTTATAGAGATTCCATTCATGAATACCAATACCATGACCCTTGACATAATCCACCTCTCCAAGACCAAGCCATCAATCCTCTTCATGTCACTGCTGAGATCACTCTTTGCACCACTACTACATCACTAAGATCACTGCTACATCACCGAGATTGATGTTTCATCATATATATTGCATCTTGAGATCTCAGGTCCTTACTGAGAGCATATTCTTCTCTATTACCATGCCAATGTCATCACATTGGTTGACTACATCTTCATAAGATCATCACTTTACTAAGTGACTATTATACTTAATATAAACCTGATTCAATCAAAGTGAGAGTGTGATATTACACTCATCATCACTGAGATCTAGACATGTGCCAATATTGTGTGTATGAAAGAGATCACTGAGATAAACTCATAGACAAATCTGACTACAGTGATCCCTACCAAGAATAATTATGCCGAGACAGATACCTATGATCTTAGTGATATCTAATAAGTCGATAGTAAGGGGTTTTGAGATCTTTCTCAACATATACTTATACCTTGACTGCATTGCAATAAGATGAGACTATTCATGAAAATTATTACTTCATTACATGTTTCCTAATCTGCTCTTATTCATCGAGGACACCACAGGTATGCTAAGAGTATTAGCTCTATTTTTGAGACATATCTTCATGGATCCATGTAAATATGTCAATGTTGCAATGACAACGTACAACCTTACACATCTGAGGGTTCCTCCTACTAGTCATAGGTATGCTGAGAAGACACAGGACTGGGTTGCTATTCCTTATACCCATCCAAGGAGACAGTTGAACCCTAACTTACTGCAGATCTAACTGCGGCTCCTTGTCCCTTGTCTGTAGCTACTTATCCTTGACTACTGCTCCTCTTGTATTTGGCTCCCTCTTGACTACGGCTACCTCATTTTCTTCAGCTTCCTTAATTCATGACTGTAGCTCCTACTATGGCTCCCTTCCTTCATTGATTGCAGCTTACCCTTTACTACGGCTCATTAGAGACATCCGAAATCTTTTGTATCGTTTTCATCTACCCTTCATGGGTATTTATAGTGATTATCCATATATGTAAGCTGACCTTAACTCATGAACTGGCGTATCCATTATTTCAAGTTGACATGACATGTATTTATATATTTTAATTCATTTTCTTGTAGCCGACGTGATCATCTCCTTATTTCTTTGCTTGAAGACTTCAGAGGGCTTCATTTGAGGCATTGATCTTGGTATTGGAGCGCTGCTACACTAGTTGGAGACTTGTACACCTTTACATGGACTCATGACATGATTCTTTGACATAGAAATAGATTCGAAAGACATCAAGAAGAAGTCGTTCACCTAATGACACCTCTTGCTCATGAAACCTATGCATCAATATTATAAAGATAATTTATTCTCTTTTATTATATCAAATACAAAGATCATGTCATTATGAAGACCAAACCTAGTTACACTTTCTTCAACTCTCCCTCTTAACTAGGGAGGTATTCATAATGGTACTTGGTCATTCTCAATCTAAATAATTTCTCATAAGATGAATTGGATTTGAAATCCATCTGTTGTAGCATCATTTCAACCAAAATTGTTTCCATTTAGCAAGGCCTTGACTAACATCTCTACCTCTAACTTAGATCAAAGCACACAATGTTAGCGAGACCAATGACTGATAGACGCACATCATCATTGTCTCTCTTAGGGTCATACGGATTCGGGTGTTCTACGAGTATGCCCTACTAGGACTATTCTCATCTTGGGTTCGCAACCCTCAAGAATATCGGTCCTCTTGCCCACTCTTGTCCTGGATGCCCTACCACATCCTCAAAGAGTGTCATGTCTAACTCTCCCTCTTAACTAGGGATGATTTCCAAGTTTCTCTTTACTCAAAAACTTGCTCAAGTTCCTTTACTCATAGGGACCTCCCAAAGCTCCCTCTTACCTAGGGACTCTATCATCAATGCTTTATAGGGTCTTCTAGTTGACTGGTGATCCAAGAATTCGATGTCATCAATTTCTTCACATGTAGGGTTCAACCATCCATCACTTTCTTCCATCATGACATTCCTTCTTTCCTAGAAATTATTATCCCTCGCTTTACATATGTGGCTACCTTCATAAGCTTATTTTTCTTCACTTTTCTTCAACAATGATTGCTTGGATCACAAGGTACATATTTATGACATCATTCATAACTCTCCTTTCCTTGATCCTGTACACATACCTAGACTTTTCCAAGAGGTGAGACACCGTAAAAAAATCACATATTACCTTTTGGTGATGGCTTCTTTCAGTGACATCTTCTTGTAGCCATCAATCATCCTACATATATGTTGACACATCTCCCAATTATATATGTTGTCAGGGATCCTCATTTTTCAGACTTCCATCAAAGTTTACTCATCATTTTGGGAGATTTCCTGGTCATGTTTTCCTGATCCTCTGGATGTTCACTTCCTTCTTCATGGTTTCATGTCTCACAATCTCTTCCATCCTCATGTATTTTATTCCCAGGAAATATAATAGTTCTTCAATGGTCATAAAATACCTCATACTACATTATCTGGACATATTATGTTGATTTCATCTAGCCTGACTTTCTATATCCTTTCGGAGGGGGAGATATTTTTCTTCTTGATTATGCTTGATCCATTTTATCTGTAATCACAGAACATGACATCATAATATCAAATACAAATACAATTATAATCATACATACCTTAATTTTCTTTAGGTATATTTCAACAAATTCCTTGATTGAGCGGTTCTTCAATCCCTTGATCTGCTTCATTCTTCATGTCATTGAACCACCATCTCATGAGATTGAAGAGTTGAAATTTCTGCTAAAAAATTCGCTGCCTTTTCAGACACGGAGATCCTTCGTTGAAATCTATACCAGAGATCCTTCATGATCTAGTATATCCCCATATGGCAAATGTTTCCTTTGACCTGGATTAACTCTTCATCTCCTCCAATGTACAACGCGATTCCCAAGCTCTATGTTCTTCAAGATTTCATACAAGCTCTTACTTCCATGATGCCATGATGCATATTCTTACTATGTTCATATGTGCAAGGAATTCTGATAGAATTCTTTTGAGAGGGAAACCATCTCATTCATAATGGAGATCCATTATTCCCTCTTTCTCTTTAACTACCTCCGACGATATGAGTTCCATAGTACTATTTTGTCTTGTTAACCTTCTTGCACTTATTTGAGTCCTGTCAACTTGTCTTTCTCTATCTAACACAAAGACCACAAAGCTGTGGATCGAAGTGAACTTCTTGTTCATAGACATCTTCCACTTTACTTATCGATGATGATTTTCTATTCATCATTTTTCTAGAGCTCTCAATTGAAATCTCATGAAGATATTTCTTCATTCTTTGGCCCCTTTTTGTGCTTCATTTCAAGGAGTATATCCTCTAGAATTTCATGTACCCTTCTTGTGTCTCCTTTCTTATTGCATAGAACCTTAAGAGTTCTTACAACTTTAAAGGAGACCTTGAAGTGTTAACTTCATTTCCTCATATGAATTCTCTCAATCTGTCTGCAAGACCTTTTGATGATACGTCTAACCCATAGATCCTCTTGCAATAATGAAGTCATTAAACCAAACTTGATTATAAAATAAATGATACTTACTTGATATGTGAAGATGAGGTCTTCACCTTGATCATGTTGGCAGTTGATGAGGTAGATGCATTGACGCTACCTCCGGATAGGAACCTTGTTGAAGCTTATCTTCAAGCCTTCAAAATAATTGACTTGAACATCTGATCCTTGAGAGACTCGTTAGATATATTTATTATGGATGCGTCAACAAACACTTTCATTGTTCATCAATTTTTCTCCATAGAACTTGTGACTGAAGTGTAGTGAGACCATTACTATGTTGTATGTGATCTGATTATGTATTACCTTGAATGCCAGGCTTTTGACAATCCGAGTTGCCAAGACTATAGAAGTAAGATTGAAATCATTGTGGCATAGATCAAAACTGTGGAAGTCACCAAATTCATTTCCATGAATGTTTCATCCTTTGACTATTGTCCTCCAAACCCTTTGCTATAAATTTGATGATGTAGACTGCTTCTTGAATCTAGGTCTCGTTCTTTGATTGTAGATCCCTTAGCTAGATTGATTCCTTGACCTATGAATTTCTATTTTCTTCTCCTTTCCCTGACTGTCAAACCAAGCCCTCTAATATCATGTTGAAGAATCTATGGTATGCATAATTAAGATGATTCTTTGTTAAATAAAAATAATTTGTGAAGAATTTAAACGATTTATATTAGCTTGATGGTTACTTCATTATTAACATGTGTTTGTTAACTTCATCAAACTACTATTAAAAAAAATAGATAAAAACAAAAATGTTTTTTCTTTTTGTCAGGGCCAAAACCTCTCCCTCTTGGAGAGGAAAACCCATGCTTAAATTCTTCTTATAGAGATTCCATTAACAAATACCAAGACCTTGAACCTTGACATAATATACCTCTCCAAGACCAAGCCATCAATCATTTTCATGTCAGTACTCAGATCGCAATCTTCACCAATGTTGCATCACGAAGATCACCGGTACATCAATGAGATTGTTGTTGCATCACAGAGATTGCATCTTGAGATCTCAGGTCCTTACTTAGAGCATCCTCTTCTCTCATACCCTGCGACTGTCATCACACTGCTTGATTGAATATTCATAAGATCGTCACTTTATTGAGTGATTATTATACTTAATATAAACCCAATTCAATCAAAGTCAAAGTGTGATATTACACTCATCATAACCGAGATCTAGACATGTTCCAAGACTATCTGTATGCCAGAGATCACTAAGATACACTTATAGACAGATCTGACTACAGTGATCCCTACCCAGAATAATTATGCCAAGACAGATATCTAATAAGTTGAAACAATAAGGGGTTCTGAGATCTTTCTCAACATATACTTAGACCTTGACTGCACTGCGATAGGCTAAGACTATTCATGAGAATCATTAATTCATGACATGCTTCCTGATCTACTCTTATTCATCAAGGACACCACAAGTATGCCAATAGTATTAACTATTTTGTTGAGATATATCTTCATGGATCCATGTAAGTATGTCGATGTTGCAATCACAGTGTACAATCTTACACGTCTGAGGATTTCTCCTTCTAGTAATAGGCATGCCGATATACCCATTCGAGGAGATAGTTGAACTCTACCTTACTGTGGATCTAATTGCGGCTTCTTGTCCATTGTCTGTAGCTACTTATCCTTGACTGCCTCTCCTCTTGTCTGCGGCACCGTCTTGATTGCACCTACCTCACTGTCTATGGCTTCCTTACTTAATGACTGCGGCTCCTACTACAACTCCCTTCCTCCATTGAATGTGGCTTACCCTTTACTGTGGCTCATCAAAGACATTCAAAATTTTCTATATTGTTTTCATCTACCCTTATGGGTATTTATATTGGTTATCCATATATGTAATCTGAACCTAACTCATGAACCGATGTGTCCATTATTTCAAGCAGAAATGACACGTATTTATTTATTTTAATTCACTTCTTTATAGCCGACTTGATCATCTCCTTATTGCTTCGCTTGCAAACTTCAAAGGGCTTGATTTGAGGCATTCATCTTGGTCTTGGAGGGTTGCTACACTACTTGAAGACTTGTAAACATTTACATGGACTCATGAAATGATTATTTCACATAGAAATAAATTATAAATACATCAAGAAGAAGCCTTTCACCTAATGACACCTCTTTCTCATGAAACCCATGCAGCAAGATTACGAAGATAATTTATTCGATTTTATTACATGAAATACAAAGATCATGTCAATATGAAGACTGAACCTAGTTACACTTTCTTCAACACCACCAAATTCGGCACTAACTCCATTTTTAGCGGGACTAACTGGAGTTCCTCCAGTTTTAGAGGAGGTCTACTAGGGGAAAATAGTTTTGACCATAACTTAAGCAAAATTTGACCAAATTCAGAGCAGGAAAAGGTGTTTCTAGGTTATTTGAGCATTTTGAGAACATTGAAATACGTTTTAGGAGCAGTAGAGCTTTTTAAACAACTTTTTTTTCCATATTGAGCTAATACCAAGGAGATGTAACCCGGGAGGGGTGAACGCCTTCATGAATACGTTGGGTTAAGTGTTATTTTTTATGGTTTTCTGTACATTTACTTGTCTTTGTTCAACACTTGTTTTTCATGCTATTTTCCTCATGATATTAACATAAAAAATGATAAAATTTACATGTTTAGATTCACAAAAACCATAACGAAACCTCTGTATATGAAGTAATTGACAAGCATTTATTTAATAATATAAAGTTGAAATTAGCACAGAGAATCTAAAATTTCAACAACATATCACAATTGGACTTCAATCACTCTATTCTATTAGTTTCCTAATTTCCAACATAGTTTTTTATTCCAAGACTTTTCTATTTTTGGCAATTTTTCAAGCCCTAAACTTCCAGAGTTACTTTGAGGCCATAAATGGAATTTTTGGGGGAAATGGGAAAACATAAAGTCTAAGTATAAATTTTGTAGTCAAAATTGTTTTCCTCAAATACAACTTTCTAATGGGCTATCGTGCACACAAAACAATGATCATATGCCAAATTTTCAACCTGGAGAAGTTGATGTTCCAACTAACCCCGTTAGGGCCCATAAGCTTTTGGTGCTTCATCTCCTAGGTAGGCTTTTTGAACTTTTAGGTTTTCTAATTATTTCTTCATCATAAAAAAGCCTTAGATACTCATTGTAATGTAGTTCAAAAGGAATATCACTAACACATCTCTTATCTAAGATAAGCTACCATCGCCTAAGGCAATTTATTTTCATTCTGCATCTAATCGACTTTCAACATTCATTATTTATTAATTTATGATATATTTAATTGTATCTCTATGTAGTTGTTTTAAATATGTATTCATTTCATTCCTTCAGAATTCCACATAAATCAGATGTGAGGTACATTCTAATTTTGGTTCTATGAAGATCGATGTTCCTGGGATAAAAGATGGTTGATTGCATATTCTGGCTTTTGTTGACTTGGAGAATCAAGGGAGGGCTATCCAAGATCTTGTAAACATAGGCATTAGGCATAACTTTATGAACATAAGTTTGGAAAAAAAAATGGGTTGTATATTACTTCCAGAAAAGTGGAGGTGAAGGTAGTGAACTTTAAGGATAAAGTCTTGGGATTGGAAAATGATATGCCAGTTTAATTTGCATATTAAAAAGGATGTTTAGACTTCATAGTGATGGATATGAATGGATTTGACATAATATTGGGGAAATATATCTTGAAAGTTAATAAGGTTGTGGTGATACCATACAATGATGAGTTGGTTTTGGTTGGTGACGCATGAAATTGGAATTTTCCTACCCATCATCAACAAAGGAAGGCAAAAGTGCAGCTTTTTTCTATAGTAAGTATGATTAGGGTGATGCAAAAATTATAAGATGAGGCATATGAAAACGTCATTAGAGATACAAGGGAAGTAGGCGGGACGGGGATGCTTATTCCAGCCAAATTTTTTTATGTATTGGAGAAATATGAAAATTTGATGCCTCAGAAATTGTCAAAAGTAATTCCACCAATACGTGCAGTGGACCATAATATTGAGTGAGAGTTGGGGAAGTAACCACCAATAAGCTATTTTTATATATTATCGAGGCTATATTTGGAGGCATTGAAGTTTTGGTTTAACGAATTGATGGATGCATGCACTGTATGTCCTTCACAGCCTCCTTATGGTTCAATGATGCTTCTTCGGAAGAAGAAAGACATGAGTGAGTTATAGATGTGTTGCGAATGTCATTCTTTTAACAAGAAAACGATAAAGAACAGATACCGAGTCCATTTTAATTTTTCTTTTATAAGTTTGCTAAGGCAAAAATGTTTTCAATGCTTGACTTAGGGCATGGATATTATCAAGTGTGAATAGCAGAGAGTGAAAAAATGAAGATAGAAATAATGACAAGGTATGCTATTTTTTAGTTCCCTATCATTCGATTTGGACTATGTAACACTCCCCCAAATTTTTCACTTTGACGAATGATTCCTTTTATCCATACTTGGATTCGTTCAAGGTGGTATACCTATGCGGCATAGTGGGTTACAACGAAATAATGGAGGATCATGAGAGGCATTTGGAATTGGTATTCAAGGCATTAAGGGAGAATCAATTGTACTTGAAGAAATCTAAGCGGATGCTCATGCAATCAAAGATTTTGTTCCTTGAACATTGGATTGGCCAAGGGTGCATACAGATGGACTTGGAGAAGGTTCATGTGATCGAAGATGGGGAGTAACCAAATACTATCCATAATCTGAGATTTTTATTGAAGATCGAAAACTACCATAGGAGGATTGTAGAGGGCTATTCCAAGATAACTTCGTTCCTGCCATACTTGTTGATGAAATACAAGTGATGGAATTTGAATTTCATGAAGCCTTTGAAGAATTGACTAAGAGGACAATAAAATCATCGATATTGAAGCTGTATAACTTTGATAAATCATTTGAGGTGCACATGAATTCTTTTGACTTTGTAATTGGGGTGTGTTCATGTAGGATGTACATCTAGTGGTGTATGAGTGTGGGAAATTACAAGAATGAGAGCGATGATATCTAGATAATGAGAAAGATATGAATGCAATCATCTGATGTATTCAACTCTGGAGACACTATTTGATTAGGAAACTATTTTTTTTCAAGGCTGAAAACATTGTAGTGAGTTACTTTGAATCTCAAGAAAAGTTGTAAGTGAAGCAAGCTTGTTGGCAAAATTTATTTGTAGAATTTGACATGACAATTGAGTACAGGCCATGTAAACAATGTCGTGGTAGATGACCTTAGTATAAAGGAACAATTGGTTGTGATTAAGGAGGAAGAGGACCATGGTAAACCAAGTGAACACCATATTCATATAAATGATGATTTGTAGAGGAGACTTCATACAAGTCTAGGGATAGATACTCAGGTGAAGAGCATCATGAAGTAGGTAAAGGGAGGAAAGATGAAAAAGTTATTTATGCAAGATGGAATTATGTTCTATGGTGATTGTCTCTATGTTTTGAAGTCATTAGAAATTAGGAGACACATCTTGAATGAATTCCATGATTCTCCTTAGTCTAGCCATCCAGAGTAGCATCGGAGTTTGGGATTATCAGGGAGAGGATACTTTTGGGAAAGGATAAGAGAGGAAGTGGAGGAATACCTGCATACTTGCATGATTTTTTGACAGGAAAAATCAAAGACCATACAATAGGGACGATTATTGTAGCCTTTGATGATTCCAGGGATACCTTGGATAAAAGTTTTATGGAATTCATCACTTAGTTGCCACATGTATAAGGGTATAATGAGATCATGGTCATTATCAATAGTCTTTCCAAGTATGTCATTGTTGTTTCGGTAAATATGCCATGTCGAGAAGAGAAGACGGTGGACCTATTATTTAAGAACATTTTGAAGTATTGTGGAATGTCGATGAGTATTATGTCTAACAAATATAGGAGGTTCACAAAGATGTTTTGGAGCACATTTTTCAAGTTGTTTGGGATAGATTTGTTACATAGTTCAAGTTACCATCTATAGGCTGATGGGAAAACTAAATGCATCAACTTGTTGTTGGAAGACTACTTGGGACACTATGTGACGGTTGATCAAAATAATTGGCTGGAGTTGTTGGACATAACACAATTCAACTATAATTTACATAAGAGTTCTATGATAAGGTATAGTCCATTTAAGTTGGTCAATGGAGCAATGCAAATCACACCACGCATAGTGTTACAACGAGGATATATGAAGAGTCTTCCTATGGGGAGCATTTGAAAGCATGGGAAGAATCCTTGGAGTTTTCATTAGTGCACTTGATGGATGCAATAGACATAATGATGATATTGGAAGATAAGGATAGATGGGATGCACACTTAGAGGTTGAAGATATGGTTTTTCTAAGAATTTCAAATGAGTAGATTCCTATACCAAAGGGGACATTGAAGTATTTGACAAGGAAGTTTGAAGGTCCTGTTAGCCTTTTTGGCATTTGACCCAAAAAATGGATCCAAAACACTCCTAAAGTCTCAAGCGTTGATTAAGATCATCCCAATATCGAAACAATCATATGAAAAAAGCCCTTAGAAGCATGGAAATACACTATCGGGATGTTAAAATACTCCAAAACAGTGAAAAAGTAGAGTATTGTAGGTGCGAACAAAGCAATGCACAACTGTTGTTAGATCTGGCCGATCAACAACCCATATCTAACTGGCTAACTCACAATCGACCAAGATGAAGGGACAGTTAATCGGCCAGTCACATCGGTAGTCGTAGTGGTGGAGAGCATAATCTATAAAGACCTGGTGTTAAGCGATCAATGATTGCAATAAGATCACATCGCTACATCGTAGTGGAACATTACCAAGGGTCGGGGGCCCATATCGCATTGCAGGTTTGCAATTGACTAGAACTTACACCATGTTATATGAAGACCATTAGCTAGAGCGATATGCGATTATGATCAGATCACATCTCAAGATCGCATCGAAATATTGTGAAGGAGTAGGGCCTCTACACAGGTGGTAACGCCGATTGCGATGAGTCCCGTACCTGGAAGGGTTCGGGAATGAAATCCATAAGATTTGAAGTCTGGAGGGAGGCCAATTTCCATGTATTCCTCGTGTTTTTAAGTATTTCAAAATATAGGGGGAACAAATGGACTAGGCGAGCTACAATAGACGACAACGACCAAGGAGGTGGAACTGATGAGAGAATAGGCCATGTTTAAGGAATTTTGAGGTCTGAAAGAACATAGAAGGGTGGGATTTACACAGTTGTAGCATTTTATGTATGAAATAGAAAACATTCATGGTTATCATTTGAAAGGGACTCTTCTAGGTAATTCATGGGCCCGATAGCCACTCCATTTTAAAAATCCGGTGGCCAACCATCCTTACAAGTGTCGTGCAGAAATGTTTATATTCCAAAAGAGGGATTCAGCTGGGATACAACGGCTAGCAGACAGATGCCGGAAAGGGAAAGAGATGGGCCACAACATGCTGCAACCTGAATCAAACGATATCATGGAGCATCAACTGTCCGGCCAACGCAACAACCATCTTAACAAAAATTATGGGGCATCTTTGGCACGAGAGAGCTCCCAGGAATCATAGCAAGCTGCCCAAAATATCTGAATATGGTTATTCTTTTGTCATAAGAAGAAACCTACAAATAATGCTACATGTTAACGGAATCAAATGGTTAAACAAGACAGAGGGATAGATTAAGAGACCTGAAGCCTCAAAAGGCTGAAGACCATTGTAAACAAGCTATAAATCGTTGAAAACAAGATTAAATAAGGGTTCAAATTTTGGAGACTATTACTCCTCTATTCCCTCAAGCTTCTCATTTGCATCCTTTAGTAATACATGCTTCTGTTATATGTTCAATATCCATTTCTCTTCTATTCTATGCTTGCAATTGAATAGTTTGTTCATGTTCTCTTTGTATTTGAGGCTAGATAACTGCCATCTTATCTCTGCTTTGATATATTAGATTTGCAAGCTTCTTTGCTGCATGTAGCTAGCCATTTACATGTGTTGTCATATATGTAATCTACTATTATAGTTAAGTATTCTCCATCTATCCATTAAATTTGCAAACTATTGAGCGTTAGTGGTCTAAAGCCTTGTGTTGTTAAGAGTGTTCATGCATGTATTAAGTGAAAACAATGCTAAAATGGTTATCTAACTTGATCCAAACCATCATTTATTCCAATAGCTGAGAGAACAATATTGAAGATTATATGTTAACAGGCATCATCAAGGTATAACCTAGGAGAGTTTCTTGGAGTGATAACATAATTGGTGCCATTGCTAGGGAGAGGAAACTAAAGCTCAGCTTCCCTAGGAAATGAAACAGACCCAGCTTTGATGATAGGCAAATTCTAGGCACATTTTTTGTTGTAATCATCTATCTGGTGACTCTACTAGAGGCCTAACCTCTTGGCCACTCCACTGGGGAGTTCTGGCTCAGTTTGTGAGGTACACTCAAAGAAATCCTCAAAAATCACAAGCTGATCCAATATCTGACCCTAGAAAGACTTCAAAGAAAGAAAGACATTGTAGAAAGGAGCATCAAGTTCAATTAAACCTAAACAATGTTCTATATCTCTTCAATAAAATATTGCAATAGAACAAATGCATGTTGAGAGTACAGATTCTAATACTAGCAGTGAAGAAAAAATCTCAGATTTTCCTAAAGCTCCTTATTCTTTAGTTTCTCCATTTGTTGAAAGCACAAAGGAAACCTCACCTCCTATCCATCATACTCCTTTAGCCTCATCAGTCATTTCTCAGTCCTCTGTCATTCAGACTTCCAATACCCTTTTAGCGACCACAATTATGGCAGGTCCAAAATCACCTATCAAAATGGAAATAATCATAGTTGCTAGGTATGGACCCTAATATTGCCCATTCCTTTGAATGCTATGCCTACTGGAGAATACTAGAAGTATATGCCTAAGTTCATTGGGACTGAAGGTGTCACTGATGAAGAACATCTTCAGTCATTTTATAGCTATGTTGATAATTTGGACATTAGTGAAGATGATGTGTGGATAAGAGCTTTTGTCCAAAGCCTAGATGGGGAGGCTAGAAAATGGTTCAAAGAACTAGCCCCAAGATCTATGGTAGATATCAAAGCCTTAGATGATGCATTCCTAAAACATTGGGGGGATAAGAAGGATCTCCTCTACTACCACACTGAGTTTGGGAACTTGAAGAAAGAAAATGGGTGAACTGTTGTCATATTTTAGTAAGAGATTTAACTACATGTACAACAAGATACCAGCTGAAGTCAAAACCACTACTACCTCTGCTAAAATCACCTATGCTAATGCTTTTGACTTTGACTTCTGCCTACTGCTAAGAGACAGGCGATGTGCTACTTTGGCTGACATGCAGGATGCAACCTTTGAAGTAGAATCAAATATCATGGCTACAGAAAAGCTCAAGGGGAATGTTGATAGAAGAAGACAAAAGGGCGAGTCTTCATCACCCTCTGACCCTAAGATAGATAAAATGACCAAAATTATTGAGTCATTAGCCTCTGAAATCTCCAAATTAAAGGTTTAGCAACAACCAGGGAAAGGAAGAATGCTTAATACTTTTTCCCATATAAATCCTAACCCAAATCCATATAGAAGAAATAATGAGCAGTTGCAGATTTTGCAATGAAACAAAGATGCAAATGAAGACCAAAGGGTGAAGTCTCCTTTTCAAAATGCAATCATGGAAGAAGAGCAGTTTGAAGAAGATTATAAGATACATTGTCTGGAAGACAAGGGAAATGCTTCCTTTTTTACCTAACCTTCTTATGAAAAGTCATTATGTAGTGACCACATCAGCCAAGAATGGGATGATGAAGCTATCTTACAAATTGAATATCAACGTAGATATAATCTGCAGTCAAAGATGACTAATGCCAAGGAAACTCCTGTTAAAAAAGTTGATGCCCCTGCAGTACAACAAGCTATGTTGGTACCATTTCATTGCCATCCTTTTCTTCTAGAAATCCATCATTTGTCTATCATTTTCTCCCATAAACCCCTCATAGTCCATTGAAATTGATTAGTCAAATCATTATAGTTGTTATTTTACATTAAATTTAATTTGTGAATTTTTATGTTAAAAATTAGAAATTTTCAACAAAAACTACAGGATGTCATGACTTCCTGTAATTGGTTTATGTTGTGACATGTGGCATGGCGGGAAAATCAAAACAGAGGATAGGAACGTGATCTAAGATGTACATACATGGTGAAAGATCTATTCAACAGTGAATCTAAAGCTCCTGGATACATGGTCAATGCTGGTCAAACCCATCCCTTTTGGTCACAAAAGCAACAAAAAGCCAGAGTTACCTAAACTAATTTCGTTTTGTTTTGGAAATCAGTTAAGATTAGAAAAAAACAAAAATCACCTTTTTGATTGTAAAAGCAGAAACATCTACACGATAATGTATGTACATTTGATTATAGACTAGAAGGAAATTAGTGAACATGGGATAGGAGAGAAGCAGATTAAAAAGACTGTGTATTGTATTTTCCAGAACGTTGTTCTTGTGTATTGTTTCCAGAACGTTGTTCTTGCATGTAATTTGATTTCCAGAACTTAATTACAGGCATAGTTTCACCATTACAGTGCTTATGCATTAACGTTTTCATCACCTGAAGTTTCCTAAGTGTGCCATTGAAGCGTGGATGGGCCCTACGTGGAGATTGGTATACTTTTGTTTTCATTTCCATAGCATTTTCAAATCTGAATAGTGTTGAATAATGTTTGATGTTATTTTCTTGCCGGTGAGTTTATTGATTCCATTAGAAGTTCTTGCAAGTATTATTGTATGATTCATGGTGATAGCTTGAAAATTTGATTGCTAGATTATTGAGCAAGATCTTGTAAAATATTTAATCGACCATTGAATTTCGAAGTATCTCTGTGGACTCTGTTTTCATGCACTTGAGTTTTAGTGTGCTTAAAAGAGTTTTTGGTTTTCATGAATGCTTAGTGTGTTAGCTAGAAAGAGCTTTTGTAAATAATATCCTTGTAAGAGGGTTGAAAACGCAGACTAGTAACATGTTGTTTCTTTAGAACAGTTAATTAAATTAGATGATTTGAGTGTTAAAGTGTGAAAGGAAACATATTTCAATCTCCTGTAAAGGAGTGTTGTAGCCTGTCACAGTAGACACTTAGTTAGTTATATGAGGTCCTTTTAGGTCTATAGACTTTAGACACATGCCTCTAAGTTTACCTACCTTGGTTGACATTAAATTTAGTCTAATCTAGCACCCTAGATTGGCCACTACATTTTGGCGCCATTGCCGGGGAGGCGCAGTTAGAGGATTTATAAAAAAAATAAAATAAAATAAACAAAAATAGATTTGATTTTAATTCGTCATTTACAAGTCATGTTTGCTTATGCCTACATCTAGAGATAATAAAGGTAGATTCATAAAAACCCCCCATCCAAAAACTAACCTACCACCAGGAGCAGACCCTTTAGGAAAAATTGAACACACAACACCAGCTCAGAAAGTAACCATACAAAAATTAGAGGATAAACACAAATCAGGGAAAAGACTTACAGTTATTGAGATATATGGACAGTTCCTTTTGTCATCGCTCAAGTTCAGCACAACGATACATTCATCCTGCACCATCTGGAAGGAGGAGACACTTTGGGTAACTCGGTAAATGGGCAGTTCCTGAAAATCTATTTCATTTAAGGCCTTAAAGCCTTATTATTGTACATATGTTTTTCTTTCAGTTTTTATGTTTATGCTAAAAAGACTCCATGCCCAACAGAACACTAGGGGGGAGATTCAATTTTGTTTTACAGGAAAGGCATTGCTCTGTGATTCTTGAAATCTCATAGGGAGGATTTCATCCCCAGAAGGAGCCAATGTTAGCCTTGTTGGCATTTGGCCCAAAAAATGGATCCAAAACACTCCCGAAGTCTTCAAGAGTTGATTAAGATCATCCCAAGATCGAAACAATCATATGCCAAAAGCCCTTGGAAGGGCGGAAATAAACTATTGGGAGGCTAAAATACTCCAAAACAGTGAAAAAACAGAGTATTGCAGGTGCGAATAGAGCAATTCACAATTGCCGTTAGATCTGGCTAATCAATGGCCCAAATCTAACCTGCTAACTCGCAATTGGCCAAGCTGAAGGGACAGTTAATCGATGAGTGACATTGGCAATCGCGGTGGTGGAGAGCATAATCTATAAAGCCCCGACGTTGAGCAATCAGCAATTGCAATCAAATCCCATCGCTACATCGCAACGCAACATTATCAAGGGTCAAGGGCCCACATCGCATCATAGGTTTGCAATCAGCCGAAACATACTCCTTGTTATATGAAGACTGTTGGCTGGAGCGATATGTGATTGCGATCAGATCGCATCAGAATATTGCGAAGGAACAGGGCCTCTATACAAGTGATAATGATGATTGCAATGAGTCCCATACTTGAAAGGGTTCGGGAATGAAATCCATAAGATTTGAAGTCTGGAGGGGAGCGAATTTTCATGTATTCCCCATGTTTTTAAGTATTTCAAAATACAGGGGGAACAAAGGGACCAGCCCAACTGTGATATACTACAACGACCCAGGGGGCAGAACCGATGAGAGAATAGGCCATGTTTAAGGAATCTTGAGGTCCGAAAGAATAGAGAAGGGCAGGATTTACAAAATTGCAGTGCTTTATGTATGAAATAGAAAACATTCATGGTTATCATTTGAAAGGGACTATTTAAGGGATTTCATAGGCCTGATAGCCACTCCATTTGCAAAATCAGGTGGCCAACCATCCTTAGAAGTGTCATGTAGAAATGCTACATGCCAGAAGAGGTATTTGGCCAAGATACATCAGCCGGCGAACAGATCCTGGAAAGGGAAAGAGAGGGACCACAACACGCTGCAACCCGAATCAAATGAGGTCAGGGAGCATCAATGGTCCGTCTGGCACAAAAACCATCTTAACAAACATTATGGGGAATCTCTGGCATGAGAGAGCTCCCATGCATCACAACAAGCTACCCAAAATATCTGAATATGGTTAGTCTTCTGTCAAAAGAATAAACCTACAAATCATGCTGCCTGTTGAGGGAATCAAACGGTTAAACAAGACAAAGGAATATATTAAGAGACGTGAAGCCTCAAAAGGCTCAAGACCATTGTAAACGAGCTATAAATAACTGAAAATAAGATGAAATAAGGGTTCAACTTTTGGAGACAGTTCCTCCTCTGTTCCTTCAAGCTTCTCATTTGCATCCTTTAGTAATACATGAATCTTTTGCTATTATATGTTCAATATCCATTTCTCTTCTGTTCTACGGTTGCACTTGAATAGTCCATTCATGTTCTCTACGTATCTGAGGCAAGATAACTGCTATATTATCTTTGATTCGATATATTAGATTTGCAAGCTTCTTTGCTACATGTAGCTATGTATTTACATGGGTTGTCATATATGTAATATGTTGGTACAGATAAGCATTCTCCATCTATCCATTAAATTTGCAAACTATTAAGCATTAGTGGTCTAAATCTTTGTGTTGTTAAGAGTGTTCATGCATGTCTTGAGTGAAAACAGAGCTGAAACGGTTATCTAACTTGATCCAAACCATCATTTATTCCAACAGTTCAAAGAACAATATTGAAGATTATATGTTACCAGGCATCTCCAAGCTACAACCTAGGAGGGTTTCTTGGAATGATAACAGGTCCATTCAGAGTGAAGAGAATAATTGGAGAGGTTGCTTATGAACATGAGGTGTCAAGCCACATGAATTCCAAACATCATGTGTTCCAATTAAGTATTTAAAGAAAGGAAGAATTGATATGGATGATATCGAGAGATCAATACCATCTGATGGCCAACTTTGATTGTAGACCGACCATAAATAATTTTGGTGAATATTTTCAACTTGACGACTACTCGAGTCAGGAGAAACATTAAGAGAGAATACTTCATGTGTTGGAAGAATGCATTAGAGGAAATTGGCCAGGAAATGAGGGATTTTTTGTGGTGGTGGAAGAAGGAGATTACTAATATTGACGCAGACTTAGCTTAAAATGTGGGATTAGTGACGATGGCAACAACTCGAGTTAGGGGAGGATGTCAGGACCCCAAATCAACACCATTAGGACAAGGTAAGTTGAGTGCCCAATTAGGTGCCCACAAGATGAATTAAAGAGTTTATAGCCATGCGTGCCCAAGTCAGGTGAAACAATGGGTGTGGAGCACAGGTGTGGCATGTTGGACACACGAGGCAAGTTTTTGTGCAAGTCGGGCAAGTTCGATGAATGAGCAGTCTCATCAAACATCACATGTAGTGGATGGCATGAAGGCATACACCCTTTATGCGGTCGCTCAAAGGCAAGGTGTTGTGGTGGTTGTGGTCGAGTTTTCTTGGTGTGTACAAAAGTGCAATGGGCAAGTGTGCTCAAAACATATGTTATTCCAGTCTGGTATGTTGGGAGGGCATCGACCAATGGCTTTGGAACCATAATGATGGACGGCTCACATATAAATAAAATTGATGATGTGGACAATGTGACATCCACTCGCACACCACATAACACACAAGTTTGTGGTGTGACACAGATCATGTAAGGCATCAAACGATAGAAGAAGCGGGCAAAGCAAGAAGAAGGTGTAGAACAAATGCGCTCATCTTGGGAAAGCTAGACATAATTCATGCAAGAGTGTTATGTGGTATGTTTGCTTGTAAATGGTGAATCTTTGGTTGCCCTACATTTGGCTGTAAAGTCTAGTTTTTGTACATGTATTTTTTAATGTGTTATATGAGAGTTGTTACCAACTCATCCAACCTTGCACTTGATGTAAAAGCACTTCTGTAATAATAAAGAATTTCATTTACTTTATAATTCTATTGGTACGCTCTTGGTTATCGTTGGTTTATTTTCACACTATTGCATATGATTAAGTTTATATTGTTCGATGTTGCATAACACTTAATGTAAATAAGGACACTGCAAACTGATGTAATAGATTGAAATATTAATTACTCAAGGTTAAGTAGCTAGAACAAATTAATGAGTGTTCATGATAGGTGTAGTTCAAGAGTTAAGTAATTGTAATTTAGTTTCACCATAACAGTGAACCTCACTGATGACACACGCCCATGGTAATCTAATTGGTGCGACTATCATGGGATTGTGACACATAACTTGAATGTACATTTCCTCCCTTTAGGAAAACCACATTCTTGAGGGTGTTTACCATCTCCATTGGACTATGTAGTTGGTGGTTGATCAAGCAATTATTTAAAAGCAATGCAAAATCTACGAGGAACTGTAAGTTAGAATTGTGAATGTGAGTAGTTAGTACATTGCATGTATCCCATATTCTTATGCTCATAGGAATGTCATATATTAGAATGGGATTTGAAGAATTTCAATTCTTTATAAATTAAAACTCTTTTGAATGGTCACGATTTCATATACTCTAAATATCCATCGTCTAAGTCATAATTCAACGGATTAATTTAAAGGTTTGGGAAGTGGAAGATCACATTTTTCAATTTCAAACCCAAGAATTTGAAATTAGAAACATTTTTCCATGTATTTAGAAATCATCATTTATCTTCTATTTCTCGTGTGAAATTATATTCTGATCCACAGTTTCAATTCGACTTCAATGTTTGATCATCTTCAATTCCAACTTCATATTCTCTAAGATGGTGTTCATCTTATTATAGGGACACTAATTTGTGTCTATGAGATAATGTGCATCATTCCTTGCATCCTAAATCATAAAATGTCTAAGGTTTAATGAAGCGGATGAAATATTATTTCTTCGATTTAAGGACCAAGTCTATTGTGTATTCATTGTAAGATAAATGTCGTTTTGAAGTGAAATTAATAATATGTTTTGATACATGGTGGTTACCATATAAAGTGTTTGGACAAATGTGTTATAATATTAAGTATATTAAATTTTATAACATCTTTTAATATTGGATTTTATTCAAATAAATATATAATATTACGCTTCAAGAGTTATAGCATTATGTGTATAAAGAATAGAAAATGATGCCTATCTCCACATATCAACGACATTTAGAAATGTGGTCTATAATGACGTCACTAGTATGACGTTATAAAAAAATGACTATGACGATGATATCATTAATAGATGACTTTCCAATATTTTAAAAGCTGCTTTTATATGGGAGACTCTTCTAACATATGAAGACTATTCTAGCGTTTGAACGTTGATAAATTTAATACTTTTAATGATATTTTTATATCTTTGGTCATTAATAAACAACTTCTACCCTGAAAAATTATACGAGGCAATTCAACAGCAATAAATTGATATCACGAGGCAATTCAACAGTAAATACTACTCATATTCCCCTGGATCTTCTGAGACACGGAAATGCACATAATTTGTTTTCAAATGGTGAGTGCCGAATTTTTATACTCGAATCGGATATATCGACGTGGACAAAAGTGTGTCTCATAATTGAGTGATAGAGCAAGTATCCAACCGCCTATGAATGAAACGTAATAATTGAGTAATCTCATAATTGAATGATAGAGTAAGAATCCAATCGTCCCCTGGATCTTCTGACATGCGGAAATGCACATCATTTGTTTTTAGATGGTGAGTGCCGATCTTTTCGCACTAAATTTTTATAGTATAATTGGAAATATCGGTGTGGACAAAAGTGGGTCTCATAATTATGTATATATATGTTTTGTAATTTTTTTAAGTAACGCAAAATCTCCGAATAACATTTAGTCCGAAATCTGAGTCGTGATGAGTAAGTTGCATGCAGCACCAGTTTTTATAGCAAAAAGAAGGCCTAATAAGATGATTTAACGATGAGGTGACGTCATACCGAAGATCACTATAATAATGATGTCGGTGTTCTAACGACTGCAACGACGATGTCATATCGAATATTTTAAAAGGGAATAGGTTGGTAAGTTGAATGGGTTGATAAATGTGATATTTTTAATGTTATTTTTATATCTTTCGTGATTAATAAACAACCTCTGCCCTAAAAAATTATACATAATAATGATGTCAAGCTATCGTATCTCGACATTCTAGCGTCATGTTGAGACTGCACCTTGTAATTTAGAAAAGATTTACCATATTAAAATATTCGATCGGAAGTGTGAGGCGAACATCCAATTTGGAGCATAAATTAATAGCCATGTGACCATTGAAGTGTAAATACTATCAATATTCCACCCACGTTCAGCGTACTCGTTAGCACGAAATCCGTAAAATGATATGGTCTCAAAATTAACATTGGTATTATTTAACATCTGTACCAATCATAGTTGTAGTTGTCAGTGAGGAGAGAAATAAAAGTGGGGGATATTTGGTGTGAAAAGAAACTTTCCTTTCCCGTGCAGAACTCACGAAGAACTTCTTAGGCTTCCCTCACCATTTTATATTTCTTAGACACGAAAATGCACATAATTTGTTTTTTGATGGTGAGTCCCTGTAATGTCTCCATCATATATATATATATATTTTTTACATGGTATTACTAACGCCGATGACACGTAAACTCGTAATTTATTTGTGGTACTTACTGTTCCGACTTTCTATTCCGACTTTCTATAGCACTTTTTTTGGCACTCCATTCGTTTCGGTGATACTAAGGTTTGGTTCTATTCATTTTGGGTTTATTAATTAATTATCACTTTGGGAAAACTCCCAACTCCTCGCGATCTGCACAAGGTTGATACGAATGGACATTTGGCAATTTATATTAATGACACATTAGGTTATATGTACGCTTGGTATGTTCGGGTTCTATGTGGCTCCTTATGGCTCTGCTTTGTGCGTACCATGAGCAGGCTCGTTTCTCACAAACACCACTCTTGGGCTTGCCACTTGATCGACGGAGGCTATGAAGTTTTGGAGATCTACAGTTCAGATTCCTTTCTGGGTTAAGTCAACTATAACTCATTTGATTATGTGTGTTCCTTACTTTGGCGCCAGCTCCATTTTTCTGTTACTTGCTCTCCGCGACCTGCTCTGCTATGGCTCCGGGGCCTTGAATGAGTTAGCGCTCTCTGAACCAGGTTATGGCATTTGTGCTGTTTGGCGAAGCCCGAGTGAGTTTTGTTTCAATGTTTAGCATTTTCATGTCATAGAGCTATCCTGGTCAAGCGTTTTCATAACACCATTAACTAATGGTTGCTCTAGTTTTCTGATTGCAGGGACACTTCACCAGGACTCTAGAGCTATGCACCGTCGTTGCGTGGGACCGTTTTACCAGAATCGTCACTGAAATTTCAGGTAAGGGGTTTATCTCCATATTGAGGGTTTTCAGCGAAGCTTGCCTCGTTGCATAATTGAACAGGGTTTTGGTTTCTACTGCTTAACTGAAATGGTTTACCCAGCTAGGTTACGATCCCACAGTATTTAGAATTATTATGTATTTGATTGGCTATATGCTGTAGAAGTGTTGAAACCATATGCGACCTTCACGTAGAGGGTTTGAGTCCAGCATGAAGCTTGCACAGTGGTTATTTAATGTAATTTTTTAACTACCCCTTGCCAGGGTTTCATCCCGTGGCGTTTCTGTTTATTTAATGGACAACAGTGCTTCAGAATTAATCCTCTAGGGTTAACCTAAGAGACACCACTCAATTTGTAATTTATTGCTTCCTTCTTGAATTAATCTTGTATGTCTATATATATGATTCAAGAGTTTGGATATGGATTGGTTTTCGTTCAGCTATATTTGTTGAACATTGACATGTGATTTTCCTTAGAATTCTGGTTCTTAATCGAATGGGAAAGGTGCATGGCTGTAACAACCTCTGTCAGGGTTCCTCGTTTCATTTTTCTTATGGGTTGTCAAGGGTTTTCAGGGAACCCACTCTGTCTGACAATTTTTTTGTATTTGCTTGGTTGATACCAGAGGATTGGCGAGAGGACAATGACTCTATCAATACATGTTTTCCTTGTTAACAATTGTCAAAGATCTAAATATATGTCATAGCCCTGTGCTTCATTCGTTCTTCGTCTTTTACTGTTAGCAGAGTTGCTAAACGATTTCACCACTGTTTCTATGATTTCCGCTGTCATTTTTATGAGAATGTTCTCAGCATATCGCTAGTTGAATTTGTTTATTTACTAGAATATCCCATGGTTTTTGTTTATTAAAAAGACTTAATAAAATTATCGTCACCTCGTTTGTTCTGCCTTGCTCATTATAAAGTCATACTACAGAAATCACCTACCATCCTTATTTGCATGACCCAGGGAGTTACCATTTTAGCACGCCAGAGCCCTCTTCTACCGGTACCTTAAGAAAGTGATGTTCCTAGGATTTCATGCACAATTGTCACGTGTATGATTTCAATGAAATTTATATAAACCCTTATACATTCTTCCTTGGCATCAAGCTTTACAATTTGATCCAGTTTCAATCCATACACACCAGAGTTTAACAATGGAGGTAAACTTTGCTTGCCCAAGAAATTCATCTTACCCCTACCCTCAAGAATCCCTCGGTCCACAACTGGGGCTTCACATGGTTCAATTTTTTCTTATAACCTCACGATTTTCCTACAGTGGCACCCTGTTATCAGCTTCCTCAACCTACGAGGGTCCTAAGTGAATATCACACTCTCATTTTCCTTTAAACACAGATAACATTTTTCAATCTGTTACTGTTATTATTAAATTGTTGCTTCGTTTTTATGAGTTATAGCTACACAGAAGTTTCTGTTACAATTCTTAAGTTCTATAAATGACACAGACTTATTTAGTTACAACAGTTAGAATTTTTCGTACCTGTCAATTCGATGTTCCAATAATACTGCAACAGAACTTCTCACCTCTTCTCCCTGTATTGTGGTGATCCGCGTAGTCCTACAAAAGCGAAACTTTCTCTTGTCTGTCGCTTCTAATCTGCCTCCCAACCTCGAGATTCGTCTTTCGGGACCAGAATCTCTCCCCCATGCTCTCTTGCAAGACCACTGTCCTCGACAAGATATCTACACCTAGTGCCTTGCTATCTGGTCCTCACCAAACTTAGCCATCTATTTTTTTTTCTTTTTTTCTTTTTTTCTTTTTTTTTCTGTACCTATCCTCACAGCACAGGCTAACCTCTTTCCTCCCTTTTCCTTTGGAAACCTTTCTAGTTAGGAGAGGTAGTTAGGGTTGCAGTTCATTGCAACCGTTTTTGCCAACTTCCCCCCTCAGAAGTTGCCAGTATTTTTTCCAAGAAAAACATTTCTTATCTTATTAAAGAAATAATAAAAATATTATTAAATTCTAAAACAGTTACAATGTCATATTCAGTTTTAACCACAGTAAAGTCAAATATTTACATTCTCCTGGGGCATTACATCTCCCCCTCTTGAAATTGGACATCGTGTCGATGTCCGTTGACCAATAACAACTCCAGATAAACTTTCTTCATGAGATCTTCATCTTCCTAGGTGGCCTCATCAGGCCCAAAGTGCTACCATTGCACTTTAGCTTGGGTAATAGCTCGCTTCCATAGTTGTACTTCTCTACGGTCGAGGATGCTCAGTGGCCCGACGAAGACTTCTCCTTCTGGTTCAGCGTGCAAAATGCAATATTCTAAATCAGTTTCTTCTAAAGAAAACTTTTAGATTGATCTACTGGAAATAATTCTCACCTGTATATCCTGCCATCTGATCACATGTTTAGGATCATAAATGTATTTTTTAATACAGAGACATGGAAGACATTGTGGACCTAGATTTGACTTGGCAGGGCAAGCTAGTAAGCCACCGACCAAATTCTTGACAAGAACTAGAATGGTCCACAATATCGGGGTGCCAACTTGGCACACCAGCTCCGTTGCCGTGATCCGGATTTAAACAGGAACACAATAAAATACAGAGATAACCATATACACAAAGATGCAGCGGAAATAATGCTTCATTTCATTAATGGAAAATACCGAAATATGCTTACAACCAGAATTGGAAATAAACT
>APFE030914036.1:0-19937 GCA_000404065.3 Pinus taeda
TTGCTCGATTGTATGCATGCTACACATAAGGAAGTTGTTCATCCCATAACTTGGGATGTTTTCCATAATAGCCTCGTAACAAGTGTACCATGGTGTGGTTTATAACCTCTATCTTCCCATCTATATGTGGATGAAATGTCGTACTTATCTTCAGCTTGGTGTCCATCATTCTCCACAAGCTGGTCCAAAAATCTCGAAGAAAGCGAGGGTCTCGATTTGACACAATATATGTGGGAAACCCAAAATGGACCCGAACGTGCTGAATGAAAAGATAAGCAACCTCCTCAGCAGTGACCTGCATTTTACAAGGCACTAAAATATACGTTTTACTAAAACGATCCCTAAAGACATATAGATAGTCGTGACCTTTCCTAGACATAGGAAAACCACCTACAAAATCCATGGACACACTTTCCCATGGTCAACTTGGAATAGGGAGTAGTGTGCAGAGCCCAAGTTTTCTATTAGAGGGATTTGAAACATAACACAGCACAAAACCATTTACAAAGTGATTCATAATGTTTTTCATATGAGGCCAAAAACAAAACCTTTGTAAATGACATAATGTTTTTTCAACCCCAAAATGACTAGACACAAGAGAGTTATTAGCCTCTCAGATTACATGTTCCCTTTCATCAATGGGTATGCATAGCTTTCCAAGGTGATACAATAGTTTTCCCTACAAATAATAATTGCCCGCCTGAGATCCATGAGTCAATATTGGATAAATATATTTAAAATCATAATTGTTAGCATATTTTTTAGTATAACCTTCTAACGATAAAGAAAAATTTTGGAAAACTACAAATGTAGAAATAGGAGAACGAGAAAGAATATATGCTAGTTTGTTGCTGGTGCCCTTCTTGTATTTTATTACCAGATGAAACTGTTGGAGGAATCCCATCCATATGAAATGACAGGCTTGCTGAATCTTGGTCTGTGATTAAACGTACTACAAGGGCTAATGATCTATATGCATGATGGTCTCCTTGCTGATCAGGTAGTGCTTCCACTTCTTTACACTCTGAACCAAGGTGTACAAATCCCTGTCATATGTGGGATACTTCACAATCAACTGGCAGAAAGTCTTTGAATGGTAACATACAGGCTTTGTTTGTTACATCAGTACAGTGCCCATGGCATATCCATTGACATATGTTTCAATCTCAAAGGCTGCTAAAGGTCTGGTAAGGGTAGCTTCACACTTTTCAATGCGTGTAAGGCAGCTGTGGTAATAGAAATGTTCACAATGAACCTTCTCCAATACTGTACTCTGCCCAAAAAGCTTTGGACCTCTGTAACATTTGTGGGATTAGGGAATTCCATAATCACATCTACTTTAGAGGGATCTATTTTCAATTTCCCATTACTGAATATGTGACCTAAGTAAACTAGAGAGGTCTTCCCAAACTCACACTCTGACAACTTTACATGCAATTTATTTATTTATTTATTTATTTATTTTTTTTCAGAACATCAAGCACTTTATTCACATGACATACATGTTCATCCCATGTCTTACTATACACAAGAATATTTTCCATATATACAAGCACAAAATTATCATGAAAAGGCCTAAATAGATCATTCATTACCCTCATAAACATGGACAGAGCATTGCATATTCTGAATGGCATCACCATCCATTCGAACAACCCATGTTTGGTTTCAAATGTAGTCTTCCAAAAACTCTAACATGGTGATATCGACTACGCAAATCTAGTTTTGTAAAATAGACAACATTTTTCAACTGATCTAATAATTCATCAATGCGAGGGAGAGGGTATTTATTCTTCACCCAATTTTGTCTAGCGCCTTGTAGACTACGCAAATTATCCATGTGCCATGTTTCTTTGGCACCAACATGACTAGTGAGTTATGCGGAGAAGAACTTGGTCTGATGACCCCTTGATTTAGCAACTCCTGCACTTGTTTCTTAATCTCCTCCATCTCAATAGAAGCCATCTTGTACATGCGAATATTAGGCAAAGGAGCATCCTGTTATAAATGGATCTCATGTTGGATTTACTATTTTTGGGGAAATCCTCTCAGTTCCTCAAAACAATCCATTATAGCGAGAAATAATTTCAAATAATTCTTTCTTATGATTAGGATCACAACCTTTGAAAGCGGTAGCCATCTCGAGTTCTTTTGCTCTCACTACCATGAGCATGCAACCTTTACTAGAATTAACCAACCGGTTAATCTATCATGCACTTACAAGGCTAGTGTTAGGACTCCATATTGTCCCTTTTTGTTCACACATTTTGTTATCTTCCATCCACTTTCAAACTATAATTAAAGCCCATGTTTTTACTTTGATCTATTTTCCAACGTATATAACATGTCTTCTCATTACTATATGTTTGATTTATTTTACATGTAATTTTACATTTCCTTCATGGTTAATCGCTGATCGGATAGTTGCTAAAATAGTTTTGAAGACTGCAGATATTATTGTGGACTACATTGCTAAAATAGTTGTCATTTTGGACTAAGTTGCTGCAACAGTTTTGTTTACGTTGCTGAAACAGTTAAGAACAATGCGCAAATCACGTTGTTGAAACAACCATGATTTGCATTTTTAGATCTAGCAGAAAGAAAAGAGGATCATCAAAGGAGCTGTTACATGGGCCATAACAACTGTATTCCAAAGTGAGGCATTGTCATAACCATTGTAACAATATTTTGTTAACGGAAGACTCGGTTATCCTATTTTAGCATTTCAGGTCAAAATAGGATTGACAATGTAATTAATTGTAATTGATGTCTCCTCTTCAAAAGGAGAAGACATCAACATTAGAAGGAGATAGAGAGATCACAGGAAGGTCTAGCTGGGAGCAAGGAACTTTAATCTTTTTGTAATATGATACTTTGATAGATGAATAAAAGACTGTTCTGAGCATTTTCTCTTAAGTTCCATTGTTTGGGGAATCTTGTGTGAAGGACAGGGCCCACCTTCATCACAAGATTCACCCCTTAAATTCTCTAGTCTGTTAAGTATTATTTTTACATTCATGTCTTGTTAATTCTTGTTTGTTGAATTTACTTATGCATTATTGAAACTTTGTATTTACTGCTGAAACTCTATTTCTGCCCAGTTATTGCATTGTTTCCATAAGTTTGTTCATAGGTAATCAGTGATTATTTTGATTGGTTTCCTAGAGTGAGTTTGTGAAGCATAGTAATCAGAGACAGGTGCTGAAGGTTCTTGCTTGGGGAATAGGGTCCTGTTCTTTGTTAGAGCACAGCTAGTCTTTTCCTTTACAGATTGAATTCCTTTCCAGATTGTTCTTTTTAACTGTATTCCAAGATGCCTTTGATCATTGTCTGCAATAAAGGGATTGTTTTTGATGTAACTCAAAGTAGGACTTTAGTTGTTTAAAGAAAGGTGTGATTAGAATAAATTATATTGCAGCATTTTACTGCTTTTGGAATTGAGCATATATAGTGTGTAATTTCCTTTGAAATCAACAAACTTCCCTGGGTTGACAATTCATGTAGCACTGGTTGTTTCAATTAATAAGCAATTAAAGTGACCAACATTTTGGTGCCATTGCCGGGGAAGGAAATTGTAGATTTCAAAAGCATTAATGTTTTTCTTTTAGATATGCAGAATGCATGAGAGAACGCAAGAAAACTAACCATACAGGTGGAAAGGGCAAAGGAGGAGGAAGAAAGACCTTTATTGATGATATCATATCAAATGATGAAACTTCTCAGAGGTTGAGCTCTCGGAAGACCGAGCCTCAACTCTCCCTCCAAACAAACTACGAAACAGAGGAAGTTGTGGGCCCTTCGAAAGTTGAGGAAACAATAGAAGATATTGAAGAAGCAGTAGAGGATTTTAAGGAAATGGTTGAAGACATTGAGGAACCAATTAAAGACGTTGAGGAGCCAACAGAAAACATTGAAGACAGAGCAAGTGCAGCAGGAGAATAACCAATGGAAGAGAATAATGAAGGATTATTTGGTGGAAGATAGGTAGAACCTGAGGGAAGAGGTGAGAATTCTCTCTCTACCTTGGGATTTTGTATTGGTGATTTCCCCAGAGGAGCAACTCGTATGAAGAATATCCCACTTTCGGCCTTACCTAACTTTCGTGGGTTATCTTTTGAAGATCCTAATGAGTTTCTTTCTGCGTTTGATATATTATGTAGAAGCTATGATTATGTTACTAATGCTCAAAAATTAAAGCTATTCCCAACAACACTAAAATGAAATTTACTAAGATGGTTCATGAGTCTCGGAGGCCATGTAATCACAACATAAGAACAGATGAAACAGAAGTTTCTGCTCAAATATCAGGACTACTGCCGAACGAGAGAAAAAAGGGAAGAATTATTTAAGATGGTGCAAAAGGAGGACGAGAATGTGAAGGACTTTGTGGAAAGGCTGCAATACAACCTGCAAAGATCCAATCATCCCGATGTAAGTAAAGGCATTCTTAAAACAATATTATTAAAAGGGGTGAGGGATGATTGTCTAGACATGTTGAATATGCTTGGTAAAGGGGACATATCTAAAGAATCATATGATGAAATTATTAACCTCTGCAAAAGATGTTCCAGAGGAGCTGCAAGGAACATATCAAATAGCAAGGATAATACATATTCAAGAGTTCAAAAATCAGCCAGTGGAGGAGCAACAAGTGCTGAAATAGGTAATTTTCTTGATGAATTTAAAACTGAAATTTTAAGTTCCTTTGCTTCACAGATTGACACCTTGTATGCTAAGAAGAAATAAGCAGAAGCAAAAGCTGCATTGGCTCTCTTTTGTTCTAAATGCAGAGAAAAACATCCACTAAGGGAATGCCCATTGGACAAAGTGAGAATTTGTACCATTTGTGAGAGGGATCATGAAACACAATAATGCCCTTCTTTACCAGGAATAAAAGTAGCATTGGAACCAACTGAGGAAGAAGATGAAGCAGTTTATCTGCTGACATAGAGAAGGCAATGGCAACCACGAGGACAAGGTATGAACTCTAATATGCCATTTTCTAATTGTTGGAACAATTATCCTTCTTTTAATCAAGCAAATGACCCTCCCTTTAACTAGATGCAATACCTTCTCTTCAATCAAATGAATTACCCACCCATGCAACAACCAACCCTCCCTTTGTAGATCCAACAATGTGGACTTCTTGGCCCCCACAACAACAATCTTATTTTAATCAATGGAATCCAAATTGGAAAGGTCAGCAACTCCCATTTCCAAACCAATTTCATCAGTTTCAGCAACCACTTCTACCATCAGGCGCTCCACCAAATAATCAAACAATGAGACCCCAGCTACCGGTACAACCAAACCCTAACCCCAATAATAACGTTGTGCAAGTTATTGATATTCAGAACCAGCCTGTACCTTTTGTTTTCCCTGCGTAGTGTAATGATATCCACTTATGATCCGAGAAAATAGTTGAACCTATTATTGATGATATTACCTCTTCTGATTCTGATAATGAAGAGACTAAGAAAAATAACTCTCTTAATGAGGAATAGTCACCCTCTAGTAAGGGTACTAAAATAGCAGAGCCACCATTCCCTAAGCATTTAGCTTTAACTAAAACGCCTGAGCCACCTGCTTTCAATCTTCTAGGGGAATTACATAATCTTTATGTTAAAATTCCACTTCTACAAGAATTAAGAGGTACCAATCTATGGAAGAACCATGAGAGATATTTGTATTAAGAAACCTGGTAGGAAAGTTAAAGATCCCCTTACAGTTCATGTTATGGGTGATGTCTCAACCTTAATGTCCAGAAAAGCTCCTCCTATTAAGTATGGCGACCCAAGACATCTTACTGTTATAGTTCAGATTGGAAAAACTATCATTTCATGAGTTTTGGTAGATTTAGGTGCTACTATAAATATTATGACTTTGGAAACTTGACAACTATTACAGCTGAAGAATGTGATCAGAGAGACACCAACCATTGTAGAATTAGCTGACCGTTCTACAATCAAACTGGAAGGAGTCATTGAAGACCTAATCATTTTAGTTGAGTCTTGGAATTACCCAGCTGACTTTGTGGTATTACAACTAAAACAAAGTTGGGGGGACACCCTCTAATTCTAGGAAGGCCCTGGTAGGTCACAGCCGATGCCTTTATCAGTTGTAGATCTGGTTCAATGACAATTTATAATGGGTGTGAAACCAAGCAGCTTACCCTCTACCCTCATGCCACACTTGTGATTAATGATAATTTTGTATGGTTGGACTATGATGATGATGGTACTGAACCTATATTGACTATTGGACAAGCTTTAAGCCTTAAAGATACCACTGAGGATGAAGTAATTAATAATTTTATTTCTAAACCTTCCTCAGTCACTGCTGAACCACACAACTAGTTGACTGCAATTTTGAAATCAAATACCCAGGAAAAGCTTAAATTAGAAGATCTACCTCAAACATCAACCAACATCTCCTCTAAAAGCATAACAATCGAAATCGAACCTGTCAAAACATTGAAAATAAACCCCAGTTTAACAGATGCTGAAACACAACAATTAATGAAGCTACTTCGTGAAAATAAGGAGGAATTTGCATGGGATTATATAGACATGAACGAAATCTCTCCTGAATTGTGTACTCATCGCATCTATATCAAGGAAGGTTATCAGCCAATCTGTCAACCCCAGCGACGAATGAATCCCAATTTAAGGGAAATTGTCAAAGAAGAACTTCAAAGATTGCTTAATGTGGGGTTTATATATCCCATATCTGACAGTGGATGGGTTTCTCCATTGGTTATAGTACCTAAGAAAAATGGGAAATGGAGAGTATGTGGAGATTATAGAGCCTTAAAAAAAGCAACTCAAAAGGATCACTTTCCCTTGCCATTCATTGATTAGGTGTTAGATAGTTTGTCAAGAAAGAAATTATTCTCCTTTTTAGATGGTTTTAGTGGGTATAATCAAATCAAAATTGCACCCCAAGACCTGGATAAGACCACTTTTACTAGTCCTTGGGGAACATTTTCCTATAGAGTTCTCCCATTTGGACTATGTAATGCTCCAGCAACTTTCCAAAGAGTGGTGATAGGAATCTTTTTTGATATGCTTAATGACTCCATGGAGATATTTATGGATGATTTCACCCCTTATGGTGTGCCTTTTGAAGATTCATTACAAAACCTTGAAAGAGTACTTAAACATTGTGTACAAGCTCACCTTTCCTTAAGCACTGAAAAATGTCATATGATGATGAATGAAGGAATTGTACTTGGACATTTTATTTCATTTCAAGCAATTCAGGTAGATCCATCCAAAATACAGGTAATTCAGAACCTTCCTATTCCTAGAACACAAACTGATGTAAGAAGCTTTTTATGACATGCAGGATATTATAGAAGGTTTATCAAATTTTTTTCTAAAATAGCTTCTCCTTTGTTTGTGTTACTTACGAAAAATGTTGAATTCAAGTGGACTGATCTTTGCCAGAAAGCATTTGATGAACTCAAGCATCAGCTATCTACAACTCCTATTTTAAGGGGACCTGATTGGGCACTTCCCTTTCATATATCCTCTTATGCTTCAAATACTACAATTGGAGTTGTCTTGGGACAAGAGGAAACCATCTTCCTTATGCTATCTATTTCATTAGTAAGAATATGGCTCTTATTGAGCTTAATTATACAGTTACCGAAAAAATTTTTCTAGCAGTCATTTATGCTATTAATCAATTTTGACATCACATTACTGGTTACTCTACTTTTTTCCATACTGACCACTCGGCTATTAAGTATTTAATGAACAAATCTGTGACAAATGCCCGAGTTACCAAGTGGTTGTTATTATTACAAGAATTTGATATTACAATTGTAGATCGACTAGGTAAAGAAAATGTAGTTGCTGATTTCCTTTCTCCGTTAAAAGATGATGATAATACTCCTATAGATGATTCCTTTCTCGATGAGTATTTATTTGCAGTATATACTCACTCACCTTGGTATGCAGACAATGCCAATTATTTGGTTGTAGGAAAGTTACCATCACACCTATCACATCGAGAAAAAAGAAAGAGCATTCAATAAAGTGCTCAGTATAGCTGGATAAGTGGCTATCTTTTCTACATAGGAATTGATCATGAAATCTGGAAATGCATTATAGAAGATGAGGTTTATGATATATTGAAAGCTTGTCATGATGGCCCTTGTCGGGGGCATTTTGCTGATAAACGAACGACACATAAAATTCTTAGGATGGGCTATTACTGGCCCTCACTCTTCAAGGATGAAAAGAAATATGTTCGGGCTTGCGACAACTGTCAGAGAATGGGTCAAACAAATCATAGAGATGAAATGCCATTGAATCCTTAGGTAATACTTGAACCCTTTGAAAGATGGGCTCTAGAATTTGTAGGGCCCATTAATAATCCATCCAATCAAAGAGTTTACATATTGGTTTGTACAGACTATATGAATAAATGGGTGGAGGCTAAAGCACTCATTAGAGCTAATGAAGAATTTGTTTTAGATTTTCTATTTGAAGAAATCTTTGTTAGATTTGGAGTACCTAGAGAGCTAGTAACATATGGAGGACCTCCTTTCAATTCTCATGGTTTTAAAGCCACCCTTCAAAAATATCATATTCATCATAGAATGACTACACCATACCACCCTGAATCCAATGGGCAGGTGGAGAGTACAAATAAAGTCATAGAATCCATTTCGACAAAACCAATGAAGGAAAATAGGAAGGATTGGCCTCAAAGGCTCCCCGAAGAACTATGGGCTTACAGAAGTACCTGGAGCAATACTACAAGATTTTTTTCCTATGAATTGGTTTATGGTAAAAGTGTTGTCTTTCCTGTGGAATTTGAAATTAAAACTTTAAGAACTGCTTTAGTTGTTAATCTTGATTTGGCTGATGCACAGACAACAAGGTTATAGCAGCTTCAGGAATTGGATGAAAAGAGGTTAGATGCTATTCATAAAAAAACTATGATCCAACAACAAAGAACAAGTTGGCATGATAAAACCATCAAGCATAAGCTGTTCCGAAAAGGTAACTGGGCTTTATTATATGATTCTCGGTTTGAGAATTTTCAAGGGGAACTACGTATAAGATGGTTGGGACCTTATGAAATAGATACTATTTTTCCCAATGGAACAGTAGGGCTCCTAAAAATTGATGATTCTAGGACACCATTATTGGTAAATGGTGATCAGCTTCATCTGTACTAACGACCCATTTCAAAAGAGGACATTACGGCCACTTACATGGCAGATTCACATTATCTTTTCTTGGGCGAGCCTGCTACCCCTCATTGCCATAATTTCTATATTGTATTTTAATATTAGATTAGATTTCTCAACTAATAATCCTTGTCAAGGGTTGGCATGTTACAATTGACTATTTTGCAGATTCCAAATTTAGGAAAGGTTGATTGAAAAGGATGATCTTACTATAAGTAGATCTAAGCTTCATCTTGAAGCTTTGTCATCTCATTTCAATCCATCCATAATTCATTTCCCCATCTTGCAGTAACATTTCCATCATTTCTCATGCTCCCATCGTTTTTCAGCAACATTTTTTTTATTTTCTTCATCAAGCAAATAGTACCTTTCAACAACATTTCCCTATTTTTCCCATCCCTGGAATAGTATTCTTCAGCAACATTTCCTTCATTTTCTCCGTTGCTGAAACACCATTCTTCATCCATTTCCTGTTGCTAAAACACCATCCTTTACTCATTTTCCGTTGCTGAAACATGATCCTTTTTCTTGTGCTGAAACACCATTTCAAAAGACAAAATAACATGAAACTTTTTGTCATAATCACTTCTTCTATTTTGATGTTAATTCTGTCCCTTCACTGCCTTCTCCTACAATTATACAGACCTATAACAGAATTATCCTCATATTCCAACAATTTCTTCCATGGTTATTAATGATCTATTGGAAACGAGTATTATATTTTTCGAAATCTGGATTAAAGGTAAACATGAGGTATGTAAATATTACATGTGAATATGATTAAACTATATTTAAATGAGAAGATTATGTCATAATTACTATGATTCCCATACATTTAAAGCCATCATTTTAGTCATAGTTGGGGGAGGAGATACCGAAATTATAAATCATCATTTCACTTATAAGCCATCATTTCACAGCAAGCCAATTACCATCATTATTTTTACCCGTAAATCACATGTTATCACCTTGCCTCAGCGCTGTCACTCCATGTTCTCATTTGCAAAAGTTACTCTGTCCAAAGAGCGGTAACTCGGTTTTTGCCTGTGCATTTTACTGAAGTTGGTTAACTATGGGGGGACCTGCTATTCGACATGAGCTCGACTCGATAGCTCTACTTGAATTACATCCAGAAGTATATCAGATTTTTCAGTGGGCAGGCTGGGTAGTTTATTTTCAGAGGCTTCAGAAATTTGATCCATAATAGTTCCTTGAATTTGCACGTAATTTACGTGATGGTTATTCTACTGTTCAGGGAGTTCAAATTCCGGTTACAGAGCATGATATAGGATAGGTTTCAGTCCTGCGAGTCACTGACATTTGATGGTTCAGCCATAAGCATATCATTCTAAATGCACAAATGGATTTTCTCCTGCAAGGAGAATAGGCCGATCCCAAAGGCTGGGGAACTTGACTTCACTCATTATCACCTCCATGGTCGATGGTTGCTTAATTCGTCAAGCATTATCTCACTTGTGAAGGTCGCTACCAAGTAGTCTATCAGCATGACTTTGTCTTATTAAATCATCTGAGACATGGTAGATTGTTGAATATTTCTTATTATTTACTTGGGTGTCTGAAGAAAATGTCAAATTATTGTAGACAAGTAAAATTCCCACTCCTTTCCCTCACCCATCACTGTCATGTCCAGATATTAATTCAGAAGGGTTTTTCTTGACATGCTCTCCCTCCTAATAATCCACCTCTGGACCATCAACAAGCTCCTGAAATCCCTCAGCAGGCTGTTGAAAATCCTCAAGAAGTTCCTGAAAATCCCCACGAGCAGCAACATGATAACATTCCTGATCCCCCAGAATTCCCACCAGTAGAATCAGTCAATCCAATTGACCCTCCCACCGCATCAACCCCATCCCACAGTCTAGAAGAATAATCTAATCCTACCATTCATATTCCTAGTGATGACTCTGAAGATAACCTTCCCCTCACTATGCTAAAAAGAAAAAGGCAGAGTAAGACCACTTTCCTACCAAAAAGGCAAAGTAGGGCCTGAACCAAAGGAGCTACCTTTTTTTACGACCCTCTCCCTTAGAAGAAACCTACTCATAAAAGAAAAACCACTGCTCTTTCTGCCTTTTTACCCCGAAGATGAATGAGGGCATCAACTAAAGCAACAACTACTGCCACCACCTTCAATTCCCCACCAATTCTTCTAAAATCCCATACCCCATCACAGTTGCAAGACCTTGAGCCTTTACTTGTCTCACCCTCGGGCACTGAAACACAAGAACTAGACGCCTAGGATTTTATGACATCATTTCTTTCAGAGCAAGTAGCTGAAACACAATAACCAACTACTAACTCAGCAGTTGCCCCACAAGAACCAGCCGCCGACTGACAAAATCCAAATGCCCAGGAAGTTTCACAACACACAACTATCACACAAGAACCAACTGCTTATTCACAAAATCTAGATGCTTAGGATGTTGCACAGTAGGTAGCTACCACACAAGAACCAGCTACCCATCCAGCAGCTATTCCACAAGAACCAGCTACTGATATGAAAAACTTGGATGCTTTCAATGCTGTACATGATGTAGTTGCACCACAAGAACCATCTACTCATTCAGAAGCTATCACACAAGAACCAGTTGTTGATACACAGAATCTGGATACTCAGAATGCTACCCATCTAGTAGCTGCCACACAAGGACTAGCTGCTGAGACCGTGTCGAATACGCAAAGCTTGGTCACCTTGGCTTCCCTTTTGCAGGAAAATGAGTTTTTAAAGTCAGGACTTGAAGCCTATAAGCAGGAATTAGTAATAGCAAGGGAAACCTATGACAAAGAACTTAATTTATACACTTTAGCTCATGCAACATCCATGACCGGTAAAAGTGCAGAGAAAGACCAGTACAAGGAATACATGTGCAGCCAATGTGGTAATATTTATCATCAAGCAGGGTATAAAGTAGTTGAAATTCCACGTTCTGGAGCCTCCCCTGCATCCACCACTTCTCCAATTAAAGAAGAACGCCCTACTGCTACACAAGAACCAGTAGGGCCTTCAAAAATCAAAGAAGAATGCCCTATTGTTACACAAGAACTAGTAGGGCCTTCAAATATTAAAGAGGAACACCCTACTGTTACACAAGAACTAGTAGGACCTTGGGAAATTCTTGGAAAGTAGGACAAACCACAAATACCGCAGCCTACTGTGCCAATTAAAGCTGAAGGTCAGGTACCACGGCCTACAAAAATAGTGTTTACTCAGACTGAAACTCGGCTTGTAAAAATTGTCTTTACTCAGACTCCCAGTACTGAACAACAAATCGATAGTTAGAAGAAAGCATATGTTATGTCGTAGGATAAGATCATGCGGGAGCATAAAGCACTCTGGAAAAATAACATATATTCAAATTGGGAAGCCTTAGAGCAAATACTCCAATAGTTTCATGCATAAAGAAAAGAGAATAAAGAACTAAAGAATAAACTACTTCTTATATTTGATCTTGTGCATAAGTTACTAGCTGCCAGAAAATCATCTTCCAACTACTCGCTTTTTCTTGCAGAACACCTAGCGTTCTTCCATATAAAATCACTAAAAAATGGGAAACCTAATGAAGTATCTACACCTGAGCAGTTTGTCGAAACCTTCACAGAAGCATCTATCACTGATCAACATTTGCTCTGTGAATTGTATATACATAATGAGGCCATCCCTAAGGATAGAAAGATCAATCTTAACCCTTTGGTGGGTGATGTTCAGATTAGGGCATTTGTCTCTTTCCTGGCCAAAAGGAAAACATGGCAGATTGCCTTCCTTGCAGAAAAGCACAATGAGGATAAGAAACTCTTGTGGATTCGATCAGAGCAATAGAATCCTGCCATGTTCATTTGGGAGTATTCTCAATTCTTGAAAGAGCCAGGGATGGGTGAGCACATCAGGCAGCTACAAGCAACAGTGATACAGGACTGCCAGCATTTTGTCAAGACTAAGCAAGTTGCTGCCTTGAAAGCAAACAACTTACTTTGGCAGCAATCCTCTAAGGAGAGGCAGGAGTATAATCCTTTTAGCACAACTAATCTTGAAACAACAATCATAAGGCTACCTGACTTTATCAGATGTGTTCAGCAATCTTCTGAAAAATGGATAGGATATCATTTTCATTTTCCACTTTTATGGATGCCAGTACAAAAATATAAGGCACATCACAGGTTAAGTAAGAAGGAAGAAATAGCAGCATTGAAGAAGATACAAAAGGTCCATGGGTTCAGAGACTTAGCTGACAATGCCTTCTATAGTTACTACCTAAGTAATGTGCACTCCAAAGCCTAGTACCCCAACTCGAGTTCAGAGTAAAAGTTGCATGAGGACATGCAACCTTTTCAGTTGGGGGGGATGTTAGGACTACATATTGTCCCTTTTTGTTCACACATTTTGTTATCTTCCATCCTCTTTCAAGCTATAATTAAAGCCCATGTTATTACTTTGATCTATTTTCCAAGGTATATAACATGTCTTCTCATTACTATATGTTTGATTTATTTTACATGTAATTTTACATTTCCTTCATGGTTAATCACTGATTGGATAGTTGCTGAAATAGTTTTGAAGACTGCAAATATTATTGTGGACTACGTTGATGAAATAGCTTTTTCATTTTAGACTAAGTTGCTTAAACAATTTTGATTACATTGTCGAAACAGTTAGGAACAATGTGCAAATGACGTTGCTGAAACAGCTGTGATTTGCATTTTTAGATCTAGCAGCAATAGAAGAGGATAATCAAAGGAGATGTTACATGGGCCATAACAACTGTATTCCAAAGTCATCCATTGTCATAACCATTGTAACGGTATTTTGTTAATGGAAGACTCGGTTATCCTATTTTAGCATTTCAGGTCGAAATAGGATTGATAAAGTAATTAATTGTAATTGATGTCTCCTCTTTAAAAGGGGGAGACATCAACATTAGAAGGAGATAGAGAGATCACAGGAAGGTCTAGCTGGGAGCAAGGAACTTTAATCTTTTTGTAATATGATACTTTGACAGATGAATAAAACACTGTTCTGAGCATTTTCTCTTAAGTTCCATTGTTTGGGGAATCTGGTGAGAAGGATAGGGCCCACCTTCATCACAAGATTCACCCCTTAAATTCTGTAGTGCGTTAAGTATTATTTTTATATTCATGTCTTGTTAATTCCTATTTGCCAAATTTACTTATGCATTATTGAAACTTTGTATTTACTGCTGAAACTCAGTTTCTGCTCAGTTATTTCATTGTTTCCATAACTTTGTTCATAGGTAATCAATGATTATTTTGATTAGTTTCCTAGAGTGAGTTTGTGAAGAATAGTAATCAGAAATAGGTGTTGAAGATTCCTACTTGGGGAATAGGGTCTTGTTCTCTGTTAGAGCACAGCTAGTCTTTTCCTTTGCAGATTGATTTCCTTTCCAGATTGTTCTTTTTAACTGTAATCCAGGATTCCTTTGATCATTTTCTACACTAGAGAGATTTCTTTTTCTATAACTCAAAGTAGAACTTCAGTTGTTTAAAGAAAGGTGTGATTAGAATAAATTATACTGCAACTTTTTACTACTTTTGGAATTGAGCATATATAGTGTGTAATTGCCTTTGAAATAAACAAATTTCCTTGGGTTGACAATTTATGTAAGACTAGTTGTTTAAATTAATAAGCAATTAAAGTGACCAACATCTAGCACTAACTTTCATATGATAAGCTCTTACTATATATTCTAGCCTGTCCTTCGTGAGGTGGTATTTATTTTCGTGCCGAAAGAAAACTACCTTTCTATCATATAGATATGGACTTCCCAAGATAATTCAATAGATATCCAAAGGCACAACATCTAAGTCTACCTCATCAACTAATTTGGAAACAATAACAAAAATGGCCCTACGTTGCTTGGTTACCTGTAATTTTTCTTTATTGCTTACCCAACCAAGCTCGTATGGACTCAGATGAGGCTTAGTTTTGAGGCCTAACTTTTTCACTAAGGACTTTGAGATTAAATTTTCTTGGGAACATGAATCAAACAGAGTCTCCACCTTTGTGTGTTTTATAATAAATCTAATGTGGAATAATTCAATTCTCTTTCGCTCATTACTTACAGGCTCATTCAAATAACTAGTACTTGCCATTGAATCAAAATTATTACTAACAGAAGGAGTACCTTTTACACCCATGACTGTGATCAATGTCTCATTGCTATAATATGATCCAAGGTCTTGTTGCATTATTTCCACTATCTTCTGCTTGCCCTTTCCACCAAATCTCTTTGGTATAAACTCCAGATGTAGGTTCCAGTAGTGTTCCTTGTCATGACCTTCTCTCTTGCAATGTGTGTAAGATAGCATTGCTACATCCCCTTTCATGGCTGTGACGATATTCTTATCCTTCCCCTTTCCTTTCTTCTCGAAATTTCCATGCTGAGGGTTGAATGGTGTTTTCTTGGCTTGATCATCTCTGTCATTATTTCCTCAACTTTCAAGAGGAATGGCCTTTACACTGGCTGCATCAATCGTAGTAGGCTCGAACAATAATAGTTGTTGGGTGTGGAGCCTAATTATATTCTATATTCAAAGGTATTTCCACATTGGACCCCAGTTCCTAATAGGGTGGGAACATTGTCCGTAAAATATTAGCTGCAAAGGTGGTCCAGGGGGGGCAGCTACTAAAAATAGATGTAAAATTGCCTTGTAAAATGTTGTAATTTCATAGTCAATCTGGATCATTCATTAGCTAGAGATCTGACAGTAGAAGTTATGTTTAATTTATGTTTTTTTACTGTAGAAGGCAACCCCTTGCTATATATGAGGTAATTGTATTGCGTTTATGTGGACTTGTATTTATGAGTGAGGAAGAGAGAGGAGATTGAGAGCAAAGAGGGAATTACAATGGATTTGATGTAGGTTGTATCTCTTCAATTTGTTGGATAATATATAAGGAAGGACTATCTATTTATCTATGGATGTAGCCCAAAATGGGTGAAACACATATATCTGTGTCTCTCTTGTTTTATGCGTTTTCTGTGTTTATATTTTTGCAATATTTTATGTGTTCCATTTCTCTGTAATATATAATTTTCTAACAATTGGTATTAGAGTCGAAGCTCTATTTGGATGATAAACTCACAAGAGAGAAGCATTCCTGGTTCGAGTGGGAGCAATGGCAGAATATGGTAGGTTTAGGGTCAAAAAATTTAACGGGCAAAACTACCAACTGTGGGAGATGCATATGGAAGATTATTTCTATTAGAGAGATCTGTACTAACCATTGAGCGGAAAGGAAAAGAAGCTGACGAGTATGACAGACACAGAATGGGATATTATTGAAAAAAAGGCACTTGGAACAATACATCTATGCCTAGCGGCATTGGTGGCATTTCATATTTCAAAGGAACCGACAACAGAGGATTTAATGTTGACATTGGCCAAACTATATGAAAAACCCTCTGCCTCAAATAAGGTATTTCTTATGAAGAATTTATTTGATATGAAAATTTCAGAAGGTGGATTTGTTGCTAATCATTTAAATGAATTTAATATAGTTACAAGTTAGTTAAGCTCTGTAGGGGTAACTTTTGATGATGAAGTTAGGGCTCTGATATTTCTATGCTCATTGCCAGAAAGTTGGATTGGTTTAGTTATGGCCATTAGTAACTCTGTCTCTGGATCTAGTACTTTAAAGTTTGATGATGTTGTTGGTGCAATCCTTAGTGAGGAAATGCAACGGAAAATCTCTGGTGAGACATCAGTTAATGCTTTGACTGCAGAGACTAGGAGAAGAAAAATGGAAAGAGGAAAGAGCCCAAGATATCATAGGTAGATCCAAGTCCAGATCAAGGATAGTGTGCTGGAAATGCAGGAAGGAAGGACACCTGAAGAAAGACTACAAGTCTCAGAAGTGAAAAGAAGGAGACGTGCAACAGGAAAACAATCATGAAGCGAATGTGACAAGTGATGTGTTTCAAGATTCTTTGATTCTTTCTTTAGAAAATATTATTGATTCCTGGGTGGTAGATTCAGGGGCCTCATTCCATGCCACATCTGATAGGAAATATTTTCATGATTATGTTCAAGGAGATTTTGGACAGGTTCGATTGGGTGATGATAAACCCTATAAAACCATTGGAATGGGGACAGTTTTCATAAAATATCAGAATGGAAGTCAATGGCTATTGAAGGAGGTAAGGAATGTTCTAGATCTTAAGAAAAATCTTATTTCAATAAGGTAGTTGGGTGGTGAAGGCTGTGTGACTACTTTTACAGATAAAACCTGGAGGGTCACTAAAGGATCCCTGGTAATAGAAAAAGGAGAAAAGGTTGGTACGTTGTATTTATGCAATGGTATTTCTAATTATGTTAATGCTTTAACCTCTACAGGAGAAGATACGACATTGTGGCATCATAGGCTCAAGGACATGAGTGACAAGCAGATGTATATTCTTCACTCAAGAAGTTTGTTGCCAGGTTTAAAGCATGTTGATTTAAAATTCCATGAGAATTGTGTTTATGGAAAGCATAAGAGAGCTAGATTTCTTAGAGTTGGGAAAGAAAAGAAGAGCGAAAAATTAGAGCTTGTGCATACAGATGTATGGAGACCTGGTTAGGTATCATCTCTTGGTGGCTCTTGTTATTATGTTAGTTTTATTGATGATGCAACCAAAAAACGCTTGGATTTATTGTATTCGAAATAAATCTAATGTAATTGGTAATTTCAAGAAATGGAAAGCTTTGGTTGGAAATGAGATAGATCAGACAATGGAGGTGAGTATTACAGCAAAGAGTTTGATAGGTATTGTTTAGAGAATGGAATTCGCAGAGAGAAAATAGTTCTAGGAACACCACAAGAAAATGGTGTATCAGAAAGGATAAACAGGACAATAATAGAGCGTGCAAGGTACATGAGATTGCATGCAAGATTGCCTTTACACTTTTGGGCAGATGCTGTAGATACTATTGTTTATCTAATAAATAAAGGGCCTTCAAGTTCCTTGTATGGTGATATTCCAAAGGAGGCATGGACAGGTAAAAAGGTAAACTACTCATTTTTAAAAACTTTTGGTTGCGAAGCCTTTGTCCACATTAATAAAGAAAATAGAACAAAACTTGAGGAAAAATCAAAGAAATGTACTTTTATTGGATATGGTGTTAATGATTTTGGTTATCGCTTTTATGATTATGAAAAACACAAAATCATTAGGAGCAGAGATGTCATGTTCAATGAAAAGGTTTTGTATAAGGATTAGCTGCAGGAAAAGAAACATGAAAAAGAAAACAGAGAATATAGAATGCTTGATGAGATCATAGAAAAGGTGATGGCACCTGAAAATCATAATGATCAACAACCAGAACAACAACAGCAAGCACAACAACAACAAGCACATAAAACACCTGAAAGTGGTGTTAGAAGATCTATGAGGATAAGTAGACCCCCTGAACAATACTCTCCTTCATTATATTATGTATTATTGATTGATTCTGGTGAACCAGAATGTTATGAAGAAGCAATGTAGGTAGAAACAAGGAAGAAGTGGGAGCAAGCCATGAAAGAAGAGATATAATCCCTAGCACATAACCAGACTTGGGACTTAGTTAGGTTACCTGCAAGTAAAACAACATCGCATAATAAATGGGTTTATAGGTTGAAGGAAGAAGATGGAGGTAGAAAAAGGTAAAAAGCTAGAGTTGTGGTGAAGGGTTTTGCATTGAAAAAGGGTATAGAATTTGATGAGATATTTTCTCCTGTTGTTCAAACGACTTCAATCAGAACTATTTTAAGTCTAGTTAGAATCTTGTAGATTCTAACTCAACAAGAAAGTGATTATCTGCCACCCCGATCCTGTCTCTATGGAACTTGAATTTACACTTTGACAATGCCTTAGTCAAAATGCCAGCATGTTGATCCTCGGTCGAAACATACTGCAACAACATGATCCTTCTCGTGACATAGTATCTGAGATGATGATACCGAATGTCGATGTGCTTGGACCTATCATGAAATGCTAGATTCTCAGAGAGTTTGATACAAATATGATTATCATAATAGATCACAGTTGGATCCATCCTATGATCAAACAAACCAACTATAATTTTCCACATCCAAATGGCCTCACATGTTGTCTGACTTGTAGCCATGTATTCATCTTCTACTGAGTTGAGTGAAACCAACATCTATTTCCTACTGTACCAAGAAACTGTAGTTGACCCAAGGTTGAAAATTCCCCTTGATGTGCTCTTCTGATCTGATGGACTCCCTACCCAATCTGCATCTATGAAGCCCTATATCTTCACTCCATCTGTCCATCTGTACCATAATCAATACTTAGATGTGCCTCTAAGGTATGTCAAAACATGCTTAGCTGTCTTCCAAAACATCTTGGTAGGTTGAACCATAGCTTGACTTAGTTGGTTCACCCCATAGCACAAACCTAGTCGTGTGTTCACTAAGTACATCATTGAACCCACAAGTTGCCGATACACAATAGCCTCTACTACTTCTCTTGAAGTAGCATCTTCCTTCCTCTAGTTACTTGCTAGAGGAGTTTGCATGGGCTTGCACTTCTCCATGTGGAATATCTTGAGTATCTCATTGAAATACTTGCCTTGAGACATAAACAACTCCCCATCCTTTTGCCACACTTCCATGCCAAGGAAGTAGTGCATGAGGTCCATTTCTTTCATCTCAAATTCTCTTGCAAGGTCCTCCTGTTGGAAATAATACTGAGAGGGGGGGGGGGGGGGG
>APFE030914036.1:21078-40094 GCA_000404065.3 Pinus taeda
CAACAACCAGTAGAATCAACAGCAACCTAAAATACCAAATCTCATAATGCATACGCTACTTTACTATATCAAAACCGCGTGTATACGCGCTTTCACCTCATACAACCCACGTACAGATCTAAAGATAATTACTTGTACCTTCGCTGTTATATCAACCAAATCCAAGCAGCACAAACAGATAGCCAGTGATACTATATCTTCACACTTCGTCAGACATTCATTCCTTGCCCCTCCTTTTGCCTAATGATCTTCTCATATAGGTTAGGCTTCTCTAAATACCATGGTCCAAAACCATGTAGAAACAATACCATGAACCCAATACTTGGGGTCGTCACTTTGGACCAAATACTATGGACTAAATACTACGGACCAAAACCATGATTTCCAACATGTACGCACCTTTACTTCTATTAACCCGCATGTATACGTGTACGCTCCTTCTGCTCCGCTAACCCGCGTATACGCACTTTCTTCACGGTCAACCTGCGTATATCTCTCTATTTACCTGCTGCACTATGATCTGTCCTCTAAGTGAGTTGCCATCACCTGTATCATTCCTCTGAGTGAGTTGCCATCAAGGACAACACTTGAATCATAATGCCAACACCTCCTTGCAATACATTATCAATTGATCATCACCTGTCAATATGAGATCATCAACATAAATAACAATGATCAACTGGTTACCTTCTATCGTGATGTGGTATAGGTTCGCATCCACTTCACTCTTTGTGAAGCCCAACTTAGTGAAGTAGTTGTCGATCCTAGTGTAGCAAGCACGAGGTGCTTGCTTCAGCCCGTACAAAGCTCTCTTGAGTCGGCACACATGCGACTCACAATCAAAGGTCTCAAATCCTTCCAGCTGCTCTATGTACACCCATTCCTTATTCTTTCCATTGAGGAATGCAGTCTTCACATCCATCTGATGGATCTTCCAACCCATCTGTGCTGATAGTGCCAACAATGATATGATAGATGCGTACCTTGCTAAACGAGAAAAAGTCTCATCATAGTCGATCCCCTCGACTTGTGAGAAACCATGGGAAACAAATCTTTCCTTATGTTTCTCCACACTACCATCAGCAACTTGCTTTACCTTGTAAAGCCAACGGGAACTCACAACTGACTTGTTCTTCGGTCTTGGAACCACATCCCAAACATTGTTCTGAACTATGGAGTCATACTCCTCCACCATAGGATGAATCCAAATCGGCTGCTACACTGCTTCCTTAAAGGAAGATGGCTCAGTCTCAACACATTCCCCAATAAGGGCCATGTATCTAGTGCACCTCTCAGGTGCCCTCCTTTGTCCGCGTTGAGAAGGTGGTTGCCCCACATTCTCTCTTGCATCTAACAATAATCTGTCAGCTTCTCTTGTGTGCTTCCATCCCTCTCTGGAAGACTCTGCTTGAGTGGATGTGTCCATTCTTGGAACCTCTACATGTAGCTGCTCAAGCCTGAGCCTCCTCCTCCTTAGGAACCAAAATTTCCTCCACAGCTTGTAGTTGGAGCTCCCTCTCAAGGGAAACTCGCATGGTCTTCTGCTCATCAAACTTGAGATCTCTGCGAACCACTGTCCTCCGACTGGTAGGCAAGTACACCCAATATTTTTGGGGTGTATCAATGTACCCTACAAGTTTCCCCAACTCTGCTGTCGTCTCAAGTTTCTTCCCAGCATCCTTGGTCACATGGTAATATACCAATGAGCTAGAGGTCTTGAAGTGACCCACATTTGGTCTCTTCCCGAAGAAAAGTTCTTCTGGTGTCTTCATCCCAAGTATGTGATGCAGGCTTCTATTCTACAAATAGACTGCTGTGTTGCATGCATCAGCCCACAAATGAAGTGGTAGGCCTTGGTCATCCAACATCGTCCGAGCTACCCCCACAATCATTCTATTATTCCTCTCTACCACCCCATTTCGCTGCGGGTTATGAGGTGTCATCAATTCCCATTTAATTCCTTCCACTACACAAAAGTCCTTAAACTCTTGAGAGACATACTCTCCACCATTGTTGCTTCTCAAGGCCTTGATATTCTTCCCTAATTATTTCTCAACTAAAGCTTTGAACTCACAAAACTTTGAGAAGGTTTGATCCTTCTTTTGCATGAAATAAATCCAGCATTTACGAGAAAAATCATCAATTAAAATCAAATAATACCTTTGCTTCATGGTGAATGCTGTTGAGAATGGTCCACACACATCAGTATGAACTCGCTCTAAGATTGCCTCAGCTCGACTGTCTCAATCATGAAAGGAAGACTTGTTGTACTTTCCCAAGGTACAACCTTTTCATGTGTCCAGTTGCTCAAGTTTACCTTCGGGAAGTTTGGTAGAGATCTGCTGCATTATCTTCAAGGACCCATGATGGAAGTGGCCCAACTGTCTATGCCATAACTCACCAATGTCTTGGATTTGCACCAATTCTGCTTTTGAACTCAATGCAGCACAGTCATCTACCTCTAGTTTGTAGAGATTCTTCACTTGAATCCCAATCCTCTTGGTCTAACCCGTGGCTATGTGTCTTAGGAATGCCTTTCTTTTACTGAAGACAACATCATAGCCTCTATCTTCCAACATCGCGACCGATACCATGTTCTTCTTCAGTCTAGGCACATACTTTACATTAGTCAGGGTGAGAGGAGCTCCATGCTTCCTCTTAAAGGAAACCATGTCTTCTCCTAAAACATAGTACTTTCCATAATCGCCCATCTCTATGCGCATCTTGAGGTATTTCTCTTCCAAGGTACTGAATAAAATTTTATCACCGGTCATGTGGAATGAGGCTCCATTGTCCAGATACCAAACACAACCCACCATTGATGAAACCATGCATGTGATGAGGGTAAAATCCAATTTGAAGTGAGAGGCCAATGGCTCACCTTATGATCCTTTCGAGGATCCCTTCTTGGATTTATTCAATGGATAATTTGTTGCATAATGTCCCACCACATGACAATTAAAGCACCCACTTTAGATTTTTCAGTCTTCTTCCCACCATGAGAAGAATTCGATTTGGAATAGGAAGCCTTCCCTTTCCCTTTCATTGCCTTACTTGCTAAGGCTAGATTTTCTTCATCATCATGCTTAGATGAAGAACCATCTCTAGTGCTCCTCCTGATCTCCTCCTGCATCAGATCCAACCATAGTCGTTCCCAATTTGACAGTTTCTCTCTTCCATTCACTGAGTCCTGGTAGCTATTCCATCTCTTTGGAAGACCGTGGAGAGCAAGGCCCACTATATCATCATCGACTGTCATTATTTGCACACTACCAAGCTCATATTTGCAAGTGGTGACCTTGTTCAGATATGTAGAAATAGTGTCACCCTTTTCACACTTGATTTTTTGAAGCTTATCCTTGAGCGCCAGTTTCCTCTGGTCGCTACTGTTCTGATATAGGTCCTTCAATTTCTTCCACATTGAAAACGAAGTCTCCTTCCCATGGAGACAAGAGACAATATGGTTTTGAACTCCCTCCAGAAGAATCCTTCTTGCCTTTTCCACACACTTCATCCATTCAGCCAATTCTTGTGCATTCGCTGCAGCTGGCTTTGGGTTTTCTTGATCAATGAAATCCTTCAAACCATTGTCATCTAATACCACTTCCATGTGATCCTTCCATGCTATGTAATTCGAGCTGCCATCCAGTGCATACTCAAGTCTCAAGCCATCAAACGCCATTGGTGAATTTTGAGGTGTGATAAGAATTTGATTTTGTACCTGCAATCAAGAACTTCAAACTTCAAATTTCCCTTCTCAGTATATTGTTGAAAACTCTGATCACCTTTTCTCTGATACCATGTAGAAATGCTCAGTCTATATCAACCTGATTATGCAATATGACTAAAGCAAAATACTTAATCTACTTCTACAATCAAACTTGCGGAACTTGAATTAATTTGAGAAAGATCAAGTAGAACACATATAACAAAGAAGAAGAATCAATACACATGAAACACAAAAGAATACTCTGGGGAAAGCATCAGCTAAAATTCCCACTATCTGTATTATCATACAAGTGGAAATATCTCAGGATCACACACAACTTTAGCTCTCACAGTTATCTAGCTCTTACTACAACCCCTCTCACTGCTCATAGATAGAATAGGCAATGCATATTCCTGCTCCTCTGCCCTCCCATCCTCCTATTTCCTTACGTTGTTTTCCATGGGTGTTCCAGTTGTAACCTTGTGTGACACTAATCTCACACACTACTCCAACATGTTGTAAAACTATGCAAATCTCAAGGAATGAATTCCTTCTACATGCAAGAGATTTTCTTATAGGAAAATTCTTGCAACTGATAGTACATTGTCCTTGCCTTTAATCTCAACTGGGTCTTTGTCTAAACTGACATACATGAGTTATTTATGAGAGAATATTCAATTATCTAGAGTGCACTAGTTTCATGCATGCATGCATTAACTGACTGAACTCACAATTAGTTCCTCAAATTGTTTGGAACTAATTTTACTAGACTTAACTCAGGTAATTGACCTAACTAATTACAACTCATTCTTATCTCCTTAATTAAGGGATAATCTCATAAATCAAAGGGATAACTGTTGCATGACTTCACAAAAACTTCTAGCTTGAATTTCTCCAACTAATTAACTTAAGTTGAATTAATTAATTATTTTCCAATCAGCTGGTGAGACTGAATTCGAACTTTAATTATCAATTTTAATTCAAGGAAAAATTAAAATTGGAATATTCTTGTTGCCACGTTTCAATAGACCGCAGACCTGCCAGGCTATTAAACACAACATATAAGATATCGGGTCCAAAAGCTCATATTTCAATTGGTGGGAATGAAGGTTGGTACAACATGCGACTGTTTCCCCTTTGTGAACTTCGATTTTGATATCACAAATCGCAACATGATTCTACGATTGTGATATATCGCATCACAACCTAGCTTGCTCCAGGCATGGATTATTTTAACCTTTCCCTTTTTGCGATGTGAAATTGTGATATCAAAAATCACAACCTGACTCTGCGATTACAATATATCATATCGCAACTTTGACTTGCTTGGGGCCAATTTTCTTTAACTTTGACCGCTTCCTTCTGTGATCTGCCATACGCGGGGCCAATGGCAGCTTGCCACTTGGCACTTCCCCATTCATTGAGAGTGTCTGCCACTCATCTTCCTCTTGCCACTTGTCCAATTCAAACGTGATCGTTGACTTGCTCTATATTCCTCATATGAACTAGGATTTGAGTGTCATTCACACCGTTGAATTAGGATGACGAGTACATAGATTTGATGCTATGTTTATGGAGTTTCTATGACTTTGATTTTTGAGCCTTCTTACCATGCCACTGGTAATTTTAGAGATCCACCTAGATCATAGTATGAGGCATTTTCCCACTCACCTTGATCTGTTCATTTTATAAGTCGGTTGTACTAGCACTGCTTCCAACTATGATCATTCCCCGAAGACGGTGGTTTCCATAATAATTACCCATATTTATTAGTAATTATAGAATGGTCACCCAAATTAGGCTTGATTCCTTTCTGGTATATTTTAAAGAAAACATGTCCCCTTTTCTCGATTTATGGTTTGTTAGTCAGTCATCCAGCTGTCTTCCATTTGTCATTAATGTGATTCAACCATTAACCTATGCCTATGATAATTGCATCGAACATTGCACCATAAATCAAAGTAACTTCCCCTATCTGACGTTGTCATACATTCACTTCACTTCTATATACAAACTTCTTTTGACTAGGACATGACAAACACTACACACTCTCTAGTCTAACACCAATACTACAGAGAATTTCCTTCAGTGTATAGTGTTCCATATTTGTACACAATGTAACTTGTAATTATCTAATAAATTTTACTCATGTAAATAGAGAATAACCACTATTGACTATTATTTAAAAATAAACAACACAAATATATTGTCAATCACAATCATCCTACTTTATTTATGTAGAAAGGGTAGAATGAAATATATCTTCTCACATCTGGTGCAGATGAGCTCGATTGTCCCCATACAACTTCAATCAGATCTCGTTAATGGAACCCTTCTCGCAAGGTACCATCCAAAATTTCAACAATATTTCTCCCATATCCATCACATGTTGTGTTATCTCAAAATCAGGCCCTAGAAGGTTGCAGACCAAGAAGACTTCAAATAACTGTTTCAAACCAATCTTTTAGCTAAGGCTTAGCCTTCTTAGCCTCAGAGGGCTCTCTCAAAGGATTAAAGGTTTTTGATTATGATCAATATGGGTAACTCTTGTGAAATAAATAAAGATGAAAATGGTGGAAATAAAACTAACAAGTATCCATTGGGCTTATGGAGTCATATGTGATTTAGTATTCACAGTAGGGTTGGCTTTGCATAAAAGTCAAGGCATTCAGGTTTCAACATATGTAGAGCACACCAAACACGTAGAAGGAAATTTATGAGTATATGAAGGAAATTAGAACACTGTAAGTGATTTCTAAGTAATCAAATACTCATAACATTGTAGATAACATGAAAAGACAACAAAAGAAACTCATACATTGAACTCTCTATGATTCTTGAGGAGCACAAGCCAGTACCGTATTACCAAACAAAAACAGAGTCTTTACATAAGCCAAATATCAGAGCTTTTTTTCATAAATTTCCAACCCCTTGTACATTTCTCTTTCTTGTATATATAAAGTGCTTTTACAAGGCTGAGATTCCTCCTCCAACATGAAGGGAACTCGAATTCTACTTCTTATGACACCTATCCAAATTCTAACTAGCTATTAAAAGTAACAAACTACTAACTGGACTTTTTAGAGATCTAAGTCAAATAGGAGTCTAACTCCATATCATGCTAATAATAGCCTTAATTACAATCATTATTGTTCTTGGACAAGTGGTCTTTTATTATTTTGGCTGTGGTGGATGTTTGGAGCTCCATATTGGTCCTCGATTTCCCATCTCCTCCATTTGCCTGCAAAGTAGGGAACTGCCTCTGTTTAGCTATCTTTGGTTTTTCTCCAAGGTATTCAAAAGTAATTAACCATGTTGATCTTCATGAATCAGTCAACAATCCACTGGAGTGCCACGTACTTCATGTGCTGTAAGCCTTTTCCAAGTACATGTGTGATGACAAAAACGTTTTAACGCTGATTGAAAAAGTCTTCAAAATTTGGTTAACTGAACGTTAATTATGCAGCTTCAGCAGTTTCGTAGCATGCTACGAAACTGTTTTGTAATTTCCAAAACACAATCTTCCTTTCATAGCTAAATGATTGCCCTGTTCATGGCTTGAGCCTCCTACTCCCCTGAATTTGGAACTGCAAGAAGTGTTCCCCTGCTTCCATTGCAGACAAGACTAGCCCATGCTTGAGCAGCAAAATACCTATCAATCATTTGATCGGACCTCAGTAACATGGCAAGAAGTGGTATTACATGTATTGTAGCACCAGCTCAAACAACATCTCTTTCTTGGAAAAGAAGATCGAATAGAAATGCGCCGACCCATGTACCTCCACCATCCTCTACTTCTATTTGATGTGCACTTGAAGAAAAATTTGCTAGTTTTTGAATTAACACCTCGATTGCACCTGCTTCCATGATGGCCACTTTACTTTCACTATTAAAGGAAGCAATTATTGATAGTAACCACATTGCAACTGTTCCTCCCAACACTGATGCAGAATCATGCTCTGTGACTATTTCTCTTTCTTGAAAATGCCGTCCCTGGTTTGTGCGACCTTCAAATTTATCGTCTGTCAAATCCTTCAATTTCATAGCATGCTTCATCATGCGCACAAGAGAGTGAATAAGCTATGCTAAGAGCCTAGATTCATTAAGAGTATCCAACGCTATTTTCTTATGTTCCTTCGTAGCACAAATAAGAAGAGCGGTTCCTCCAAATTTCACTTCTAAGCTAGAAGAATATATGACTCAGTTTGCCGGAGCAACAATACATCTTGGCATTTCTACCACCAAATCTCCAAGAACTATAGACTGGACCCAGTACAGTCTCCAAAGAACCTCAATTTCCTTTTCTTGAACTGGTGGAAGTCCAATGGCCAAGCACTTCACCAATGGTTCCAAGCTATTAGGCAATTCAGCAAGGACTCCCCATGTTGGAATAGTAGGACCTGCACCTTGTTTCATTCTAGCCAATATGGCAAGAGCTTCTAAAGCATCTGCTGCATGTCCCTTTCCCCTTTTTATACCATCCCTAAGGACTCTTGTCCATTATGGATTGATATCCTCTGCTAAAGCCTGCTTAGCAATTTGGGCATCTGATAGAAGACTAGCCAATGCATTGATTGCCATTTCTGCGATAGAAATTTTTGAAGACTTCCCAAGTTCAATTAATGGTTTGGCTAAAGAACTTGCCTATTTTCAATATTGTACATCAACAATTTACAACATTTAACTATGAGCACAGAAATAGGTTGGAAAATGCCCACCCTTCAAACGAAGTGTGCGCTTTGGCGTCTACTCTAAAGTCTATGGCTTCTACAATCAGAGCGTCACCTCCTATCTCATGCAATTGTGATTAAACCACTAAATGGCAAGCTATCTTTTGGAAGAAAACGAGATTCACCTCATAATATTCTATTCATCACAGGGCCAATAAACTCTTGCCTCCTAAACAACAAATGCTTTAGTACAAACCATCATTTAAATACGTGTGTAGGGCCTCTAAATATAGGCTCCTGGATTGCAAATGCTTAAACATGAATAGTAGTTTCTGAAACCCGCCATAGACACCACACCCTACTGCCTCCTGTCCATATCAAAGGAAATTGATTCAATGCCATTTACTACAGCTTCATAATTCCTAGAATTGGGTAGATTACTTCCAGAAACTGAGTGTTTGGAATCTCTAGAGTTTATCGGACAACTTCACTGAGCTCCATTGTTCCATAATGCAACTGAAATCAAGTTATTGGCAGGAGACGGCGATTTATCAGTCTCAACTACTACTTGTCTGCTTCTTGAAACAACAATTTGCCTTGTTTTGCTATCGTGTCCAGCACTAGATAACCGTATGTGCTGTGAATCTCTAAGTCCTTTGCCTAGCACATCTTTTGCAACACCAACCTCAGGTGTTGTTGGGGTCTTATGCTTAGATAAATTGCCAGCATTCAAAACAGTCCCCAAGATTCTTTTACGAGCACCATTAGCAGCAGAATTGCTCCATGGATTATCCCTATTATCCTGGCCACCTAACTACTTATTTGCAGTTTCACCAACTGTTCTGGTCCCACTACTTGTTCCTCTAGGAGCACCAATAGCCAGTTGGGGCATGTTTCCAATCTATGTATGTTGGAACTTTAAAATGGTCCAGTCGAATACATAGTCAAATTGAAAACCTTCACGAATGAAAAGATCACAATGCACCACTAGCAATATAGACCACAACTTTGTTAGTTTCAGTTGAGGAGAAAATTGTTGCAAGTGCTCGAGCTGACTGCATAGCAATGCGCTCAGTTCTAATATTTAATAACTTGATTAAAGGGTTGATGATTTCTAGCCTTGAAATATTTTCACAAATATCTTTTCTTACACCAAATACATCAGCAAGAACTGATGCAACATTTTCTTGAGTTTCCTCTTTAGAAGAACCAAGCATCTAAACTAGTCATTGGAGACCTTCATTTGCAACACCTCCTTTCTGTATGAGCTCTTCATGAGATGCCACTGAAAGTAAGCAACCCAACACCATTATCACATGTGATTTTGATTTTGGTTTATTCCCCACAGTAAAACCACCAGCTGGTTGACAATGGCAGCATCTACATCTCTAATAAAATGCTTAAGCGCCTTAACAACAACTTCTTGTCCCTTTGGACCAGCATTTCTCAAGAGCCACAGGAGGGCTGGAACAACATCTGCACTTTGAACAAAAGCACGAATTTCTTCACTATGAGAACATAAATTTCCTAACAAAAGCACAACATCCTCTTTTGCTTTCTGGGATCTAGATTCTAGTAGCTGGACAAGTGGAGGTATCCCACCTGCTACTGTAATTGCCCATTTACTGTCATCAACTTCTACAGACAATGAGTTTCAAAATATGCTATTCATGAGAGATATGAGATGAATGATAGACTAAAAAAGAGAATTGACCCCTTTTGACTTACTAACAAGACTCTTATTCAAACTGCTTAGAATCTAAAACTAGATGAAAAGACTACACCCAAAACTGACACCAACCCTTTCACAAATTAAAAAAAAATTGATGTTCAGAATTTAAAATATTTTTTCTGAAGTGATAACAGGTGGCTCCACTTGGGATAGTGTGCCCCTGTGGTACACTAAGAACATGCAGGTCCAGTGCTTTGTCCTCTTTATGACAAACGTAGATTTACTTGAGAAACATCTCCTTCAAGCTTCTTGGGCCTTCACCTCGGGGTTAAGCTTGATGATCATTGTAGGAGAAAGAAATCTACATCTACTGAAAAATGTTCAGTCAACCTTGAGCTTATTTGCATTTTCCTACCTACCTACCCTATCAATTTAAACTTCTTTCAGCTCAATCAATGTGAAATTTCCAATGTAGCCAATCATTTGTCTTATCTGATATTTGAGTTTTTTTACTGCACCGGAGTTCAGAGCCACTATGATATTGTGATGACCACTGCCACTGAAATTGCCTCTGATCTTCATAGAAAAAATGAAACACTGGAGAGTAAAACTCTTCCATGTATTTAGCTATAGGATCCCAGTATACATGATCAGCTTGATGGTTCACGTAACTTTCTAGTTGTGCCAACTAATATTCAATAACAGTGTATTCTTACTCAATCACAAAAGATATAGGAAGCAACACCCTCTCCTTGTGTTCTGACATAGAAGCCTTTTGAAAAGAATAATCATAACCATGAAGACTATATGATTGAATTGGACCTTGTAAACCTTCAATGTCTTTCTCAATGTCTTTAGCAACTTCATTCAAAAATTTCATCTTATCTTCTATCTTACATTCAAATGATTTTAAATACGAAGACAAGGACAAAGAAAAATTTTCATCTATTTCTTCATTAATATGATCATCATTCCATTGTTTGAAACCTTGAATTGAAGGAGAGTTTGCCACCAGATTTGATCTATCTATCCATTCCTCCAAAAATATAAGCCAAAAGTCTACAAATGACTTAATAGAATTCGCAGGAAAGATTTCAACCCATTGTTTACATTTCCCTTGAAATGAATCATAGAACAACATAATGCAAAAATCCTCATGTTTAACTCTAAGAAGCTCGGTAAAATCACAGAAATCTGATATATGCTTCAAAGTTAAACTCAAATCTTCTCCATTGAATTTTGCACCATTCCTTAGAAAATATGCATCCTTGGGAAAATGATTTGGGAAACCATGAATTCCTGAAAAATTTATGCATGCATACCTTGCAATAAGAATGGTAGCATTTGGGTCCTTCATAACTCTAGTGGAATCACCATGAATCCATGAATTTTGAATTCTTCAACAATGGAGTCGCCAAGGTAGATTTGCAGCCTTGAAAATTCTTCTGAGCTCCTGCTACCTTCAGAAGTTCAGTCTCTTGATTTCGGCAATGAATAATCTTCAGACTCCCGACAGACGCACCAAAATGTTATCTAAAAATCACGCCCTGGAAGGCTGCAGACCAAGAAGACTTCAAGTAACTGTTTCAAACCAATCTTTTAGCTAAGGCTTAGCCTCCTTAGCCTGAGAGGGCTCCCTCAAAGGATTAAAGGTTTTTGATTATGATCAAGATGGCTAACTCTTGTGAAAAAAATAAAGATGAAAATGGTGGAAATAAAACTAACAAGTATCCATTGGGCTTATGGAGTCATATGTGATTTAGTATTCACAGTAGGGTTGGCTTTGCATAAAAGTCAAGGCATTCAGGTTTCAACATATGTAGAGCACACCAAACACATAGAAGGCAGTTTATGAGTACATGGAGGAAATTAGAACACTGTAAGCGATTTCTAAGTAATCAAATACTCATAACACTGTAGATAACATGAAAAGACAACGAAAGAAACTCATACATTGAACTCTCTATGATTCTTGAGAAGCACAAGCCAGTACCGTATTGCCAAACAAAAACAGAGTCTTTACATAAGCCCAATACCAAAGCCTTTTTCATAAATTTCCAACCCCTCGTACATTGCTCTTTCCTGTATATATAATGTTCTTTTACAAGCCTGAGATTCCTCCTCCAACATGAGGGGAACTTGAATTCTACTTCTTATGACACCTATTCAAACTCTAACTACCTATTAAAAGTAACAAACTACTAACTGGAATTTTTAAAGATCTAAGTCAAATAGCAGTCTAACTCCATATCATGCTAATAATAGCCTTAATTACAATCATTCTCGTTCTTGGACAAGTGGTCTTTTAATAGTTTGGCTGTGGTGGATGTTTGGAGCTCCATACTGGTCCTCGATTTCCCATCTCCTCCATTTGCCTACAAAGTAGGGAACTGCCTCTCTTTAGCTATCTTTGGTTTTTCTCCAAGATATTCGAAAGTAATTAACCATGTTGATCTTCATGAATCAATCAACAATCCACTAGAGTGCCATGTACTTCATGTGCCGTGAGCCTTTTCCATGTACATGTGTGATGAAAAAAACTTTTTAACGCTGATTGAAAAAGTCTTCAAAATTTGGTTGATTGAACGTTAATTATGCAGCTTCAGCAGTTTCGTAGCGCACTATGAAACTGATGTGTAATTTCAAAAACACAGTCTTCCTTCCATAGCTAAATGATCACCATTGTTCATGGCTTAAGCCTCCTACTCCCTTGAATTTGCAACCACAAGAAGTGTTCCCCTGCTTCCATTGCAGACAAGACTAGCCCATGCTTGAGGAGCAAAATACCTATCAATCATTTCATCGGACCTCAGTAACATGGCAAGAGATGGTATTACACGTATTGTAGCACTAGCTTGAATAACATCTCTTTCCTGGAATAGAATAGCGAATAGCAATGCGCCGACCCATGTACCTCCACCATGCTCCGCTTCTATTTGATGTGCACTTGAAGAAAAATTTGCCAGTTTTTGAATTAACACCTCAATTGCACCTGCTTCCATGATGGCCACCTTACTTTCACTATTAAAGGAAGCAATTATTGATAGTAACCACATTGCAATTGTTCCTCCCAACATTGATGTAGAATCGTGCTCTATGACTATTTCTCTTTCTTGAAAATGCCCTCCTTGATTTGTGCGACCTTCAAAGTTATCGTTTGTCAAATCCTTCATTTTCATAGCATGCTTCATCATGCGCACAAGAGAGTGAATAAGATGTGCTAAGAGCCCAGATTCATTAAGAGTATCCAACACTATTTTCTTGTGTTCCTTGGCAGCGCAAATAAGAAGAGAGATTCCTCCAACTTTAACTTCTAAGCTAGAAGAATATATGACTCGGTTTGCGAGAACAACAATACATCTTGGCATTTCTACCACCAAATCTCCAAGAACTATAGACTGGTCCCGGCACAGTCTCCAAAGAACCTCAATTGCCTTTTCTTGAACTGATGGAAGTCCAATGGCCAAGCACTTCACTAATGGTTCCAAGCTGTTAGGCAATTTAGCAAGGACTGCCCATGTTGGAACAGCAGGACCTCCACCTTGTTTCAGTCTAGCCAATATGGCAAGAGCTTCTAAAGCATCTGCTGCATGTCCCTTTCCCCCTTTTGTACCATCCCTGAGGACTCTTGTCAATGATGGAATGATATGCTCTGCTAAAGCCTTCTCAGCAATTTGGGCATTTGATAGAAGACTAGCCAATGCATTGATTGCCATTTCTGTGGCAGAAATGCTTGAAGACTTCCCAAGTTCAATTAATGGTTTGGCTAAAGCAATTGCCTATTTTCAATATTGTACATCAACAATTTACAACATTTAACTGTGAGCACAGAAATAGGTTGGAAAATGCCCACCCTTCAAATGAAGTGTGCGCATTGGTGTCTACTCTGAAGTCTGTGGCTTCTACAATCAAAGCCTCACCTCCTATCCCACGCAATTGTGATTAAACCACTAAATTACAAGCTATCTTCTGGAAGAAAATGAGATTCACCTCATAATATTCTATTTATCACAGGGCCAATAAACTCCTGCCTCCTAAACAACAAATGCTTTAGTACAAACCATCATTTAAACACGTGTGTAGGGCCCCTAAATACAGGCTCCTGGATTGCAAATGCTTAAACATGAATAGTAGTTTCTGAAACCTGCCATAGACACCACACCCTACTGCCTCCTCTCCATATCAAAGGAAATTGATTCAATGCCCTTTACTACAGCTTCATAATTCCTAAAACTGTGCAGATTACTACCAGAAACTGAGTGTTTGGAATCTTCAGAGTTTATCGGACAACGCTGAGCTCCATTGTTCCATAAAGCAACTGAACTCAAGTTATTGGCAGGAGACGGAGATCTATCAGTCTCAACTACTACTTGTCTGCTGCTTGAAACCACAGTTTGCCTTGTTTTGCTATTGTGTCTTGCACTGGATAACCATATGTGCTGTGAATCTCTAAGTCCTTTGCCTGCCACATCTTTTGCAACACCAACCTCAGGTGTTGTTGGGGTCTTGTGCTTAGATAAATTGCCAGCATTCAAAACAGTCCCCAAGATTCTTTTACGAGCACCATCAACAGCAGAATTGCTCCATGGATTATCACTATTATCCTGGCCACCTGACTGCTTATTTGCAGTTGCACCAACTACTCTGGTCCCACTACTTGTTCCTCCAGGAGCACCAATAGTTAGTTGGGGCATGTTTCCAATCTGTGTCTGTTGGCACTTTAAATTGGTCCAGTCAAATAGATAGTCAAATTGAAAACCTTCACGAATGAAAAGATCACGATGCACCACTAGAAATATAGACAACATCTTTATTAGTTTCAGTCGAGGAGAAAGTGTTGCAAGTGCTCGAGCTGACTGCATAGCAATGCGCTCAGTTCCAATATTTAATAACTTGATTAAAGGGTTGATGATTTCTAGCCTTGAAAGATTTTCACAAATATCTTTTCTTACACAAAATACATCAGCAAGAACTGATGCAGTGTTTTCTTGAGTTTCCTCTTTAGAAGAACCAAGCATCTGAACTAGTGATTCGAGACCTTCATTTGCAGCACCTCCTTTCTGTATGAGCTCTTCATGAGATGCCACTGAAAGTAAGCAACCCAACACCATTATCACATGTGATTTTGAGTTTGGTTATTCCCCACAGTAAAACCACCAGCTGGTTGACAATGGCAGCATCTGCATCTCTAATAAAATGCTTAAGCGCCTTAGCAACAACTTCTTGTCCCTTTGGACCAGCATTTCTCAAGAGCCACAGGAGGGCTAGAACAACATCTGCACTTTGAACACAAGCACGAATTTCTTCACTATGAGAACATAAATTTCCTAATAAACTACAGACAATGAGTTTCGACATATGATATTCATGAGAGATATGAGATGAATGATAGATTAAAATAGAGAATTGACCCATTTTGACTTACTAACAAGACTCTTATTCGAACTTCTTAGACTCTAAAACTAGATGAAAAGACTAGACCGAAAATTGACACCAACCCTTTGACAAATTTAAAAAAAATTGATGTTCAGCATTTAAAATATTTTTTCTTAAGTGATAACATGTTGGATAGCGTATGGTCTGATCCAATGCATCTTTAACCTTCGCAGCTGTTTTAAAAACTTTTTTTCATACCAGAATACAAAATCTCAAAGATGAAATGTCTTTTTCTTAATTATTTTGTCATTCGACACCTTCATTCTTTCTTTCTACACTTCTTGGTGAAATCTGGCTACTACATAAATATTCCACCAACTGCAACAATTACTATAGACCCTACTCCAATACAATGGATTTGGTCAGCTATGTAGCTACTACAATGCACAAGCTTGACACCAAAAGCTCCATTGGAACCAGTTCCTCCTTCACATACACTATCTAAAAAATTATTTGTCAATTAAAATTCTTTCATTTGTTCCTATACACCCACAAAATCATTGGTATCCTGAAATCCATGTCATCACATTGTATATTATATACGTTAGTGAGCACTGTCTCCAATATTTTAGTAAAGGAATCACATGTACCATTATCCTGTGGATGGTATGGAGTGCTACTTTTATGATAGATTTGGAACTGTTTAGTTAGCACTACAATAGTCTTGTTCAAAAAGTGAGTGCCTTGGTCACTCATTAAAGTTCTCGGACAACGAAATCTGGTCACTACATTTTCAAATAAGAAAGACGTATTAGTATTTGTAATCAAATTCTGCACATCATCTCCCATGGTTAGGCATGAAAAATTATCGAGTCTTGCATTCAACTGACCAATTATGACCACCACCTAAAAATAATTTTCCTAGAAATACAGTATCCACCTATAAATTTTCCCCTCCAACATGAGCTTCTTGACGAGGTGCTTCAGCACATAATGGTTCATGTATAATTGAACTTATTTCCCAGTAGATAACATCTAAATTTTTGAAGTGTATACACCATTGCGTGTTCTTCTCTGTCTATCGTGGTGTAGTTATCCTTGGTTGTAGATAGATTCCTACTAGAAAATAAAGTTTGATAATCAATCTCTCCTTCCCTAGGCTATGCTAAAATCATTCCTAGTGTAATTGACAAAGCATCGACATGCATGTGGAACTCCTTGTGCTAATCCGAGAATACCAAAATCAGTGTCGTCACCAACTTATCCTTCAAGGTTTCTAAAACTTGCTGACATTGTTCATTCCACTAAAAATTGGTTCCTTTCTTCAACCACTTCTCCATAGGGGTAGCGATCTGAGCATATCCTTTGATAAAATTCAGATAGTAATCTGTATGTCCCAAGGTAGAATGTAGTTTCTTGATTGATGTGGGTGGTGGTAGGTCCATTATTACCATAATCTTGGCAAGATACACTAATAAACCTTGCGATCTTCATCTGATGGTAACCCTATTGTCCACCCATGTTCCCCTTTGTCTGATTAGTAAAGGGAGTAGGGAAAGTATCATGCAGACACACATCATTTGACTTATAAAAGTCTACAAAAATTTTGATCTCTCCCATCTTCTTGTTCTCGAACGCCATCAGGCTTATACACTGAGTTTCTTCTATGGGCTCAATAATTCCTTCTTTCATCAACTTTTCGAAATCATGCTTGACCTTCTCTTTATAGATTGGGTTCAATGAGTGGGTAGTTATTTTATAGGCTTAGCCTCGGGCTTTAATGAAATTCCCATACTGCCTAATTCTCTGACAAAGCCCATCATTTCATCAAATGTGTTTGGGAACAAATCCTGGTACTAACGCAACAAATTTGAAATGTTTTCTAGCATTTGATCATTCGAATAGTCCCCTATAACCATTGTTTTTGGATTTTCATTTGTAATAATATTCACCTTCTTGGTTTTAATAAGCTTCTTGTACTCAGATTATTGTAGTTCTGGTCCACTGGATGTTCCCCTTCAACTTTTGGAATCTATAAATTTCTAAGATCATCATCATCCTCTCCCATTTCTGCTACACTATAACATTACATCAACTTGTGCATCTATTAAGAATGTTTGTGCAAGAATCAAGGGAACATCCTTCAACACAATTTTCTCTTCATCGATAAAAATATTGTGTTGCAATACATTTAGATCCCCATCGAGTTCTGGTTCCTTTTCTTCAAAAACAAAGGTAGTTTTAAAGCTATGTGCCATGTGATTCCATTCCTTTGCAACTATGCGCACCTCCAACTCAATATACAAGTTCATAGGAACAATATCTAGTGCATGTACAAATATGTGTACCCACTCCTACTATGGCACACATCCTCTAGTCCATGCTACAACAAGCTTCTTCAAATGTGTGCTTGGGAATTCCATACCTGATTATTTCTCCCTAGGGAACCTAGAATTAGTCCCAAATATGATGCACAACAACTTTCTACATTGTTTCCATCTAGTGATCTAACTCTTGTGCATAGGCCACCATATGGCTGGGGTTTCATGCAATATAATGTCCAACATGGAAATCCTTACACGCTTTGGTATATCATCTTCAAATTCCTACAAAAAAATGTCTATTTTGGACAAGCAACACATATTCCATTAAATTTGGAAGTAGTTAGTGGATCTAGAATTTAGAGCTTTAACTAGATTAAGTTTTTTCAAAATGAGGAATTAGAAAGTCACTTAGTTCACTAATTTTAATGTAGATATTCACCATTTTTTGTGTAAAAAATATCATGATAAACTTTATAAAATAAATTTATATAAACTTGCAAAAGAAAATCTTTCATGCCTTAATCTTGGATTCCTGACATTATCTATTTTGATAATTTTTATGGTTTATATTAAAAGATATGTTTGTTAAGGTTATTTTATGAAAATAATGATGTGTATGTTACTATTATTAACCCATTTAGTTATAATTTGATATAGTAAATAGCATATATTTGTTAAGTTACGATTATTACTAAGACAACATTACCACAATTTAAAAGTCTATAACCTTTGCAACACTAGTAATATGGTTGAAGATTAAAAAACTCTTATATATCATCCAGTTTATACTCATATTGGAATTAAATTTCAAAATATTTGTGACACTACCAACCTTCTTGATTGTTTAACTAAACAAAATTATGATGATCTTGAAACACTTCTTTTAATGCTTTTTGAGCATAATAATAAAATTCGAAATAACGTTTAGTAATATATTTTTACCTTCTTATATACCATATTTGCTCTTAGTGGATGATAATCATCATTATCACCATCATCATTACATACTATTGCAGGAAGTTTGCACCATTTTAGAGTTGAGGAGAAAATATGTTCTTAGGATCAAATAAAATGTTGAATGTGAGTAGTAGCATAATTTATTTATTATTTATTATTTGTACTTTTATATTAAAAACAAAGTTGACTGAGGCTTACTTAATGAATAATAGATTAATATGCAAGCTATATATTAAGTATAAAGTTATTTAATGACAAATGATCATAGTAATGTGTCCAATATATACCATTATTTAGAACATTAACTA
>APFE030914036.1:40631-51780 GCA_000404065.3 Pinus taeda
CAGATGTAGGAATCAAATTTCTTCATGTGCAAACATTTTTAGAGTGAAAGATACAATGTGCTATTTTTCATTGTTGAAACTGTATTTTTGAATGCTAAATAGAGTATATATACGAGCATAAAAAAATTTAACCATGATTATATATATATATATATATCTATATATATATGAAGTTGATATTGACATAAATTAGTTAACATAAATCTTGAAATAGTTTCTCTATATCTCTAGTTGCAATATTTTTGAAAAGTATAAGATTTAAACATCTAATTTACACTTTTTTTTACTTCTAATTATTTTACAACATATTTATTTTTTTATTTCTCTATTTAGAACATAATTTTTATTTTAAAGGGGCACAGACGAACAAACAAACTTACATATCCCCCCATATTGGGCTGTAAATTGAGCCTCTTGTCTCAATTACTAATCATTTTAATGATCAAAATCAATCATGAACTAGAATAGTAACAAAGTACAATTTGATTATTTTCAAATACAACATGAAAGAGAAAATTGAGTAAGATATTTATTACAAATGTTTAGTTTTTATTCATGTAGTGTTTAAGGATATTATATTGAAGAGAACATATTAACCTTCATCTAAAACTTAGATTCCTTACATTATTTCTATTATCATTAACCTTAATATTTATGTATTAAATTTGACTCGTGAATAATAGATTTTTTTAAAAAAATCTTACCTATAAAGTTATTTAACAATATATTAATATTGTTTTTCTTACTATTATTGACCATTTGAAATTGATGCTAACTACTTTTCCTATGTTGAGTACAAATTAATTATACTAGTACAATGTTGGCAGCACTTAAAAATCTATAAGAGGAAATCTTTTATAATTCTAGTTGTGTTGTTCAATGATCAATTTTTTTTTTTTTTTATAAATTAGAGCGCAACAAAATAGCGAATTTGATTTATATCAATTATAATAAGGAAAATTAAGGAAAACTCACCTCAAACATTATATCAAGTTTATAGCGTTTATTCATTAAGCGTTTAAATGGTTTATATTAAATAGAATACTAGTTAGGTACTCCAATGTTGTTTTAATAGACCAAGTTTAGAAGATGTTTTTAAGTGCATTATTGAATTTGATTATGCATATTTGATATGGTGAGAAGTCATGTTGGTCAAATAAATCTTTGAAAATTTAAATATTTTATGGCATTGTCATGTAATTTGTATAACACATGATTACATTCAAATATTAAATAATATAAAACTCCTCCAAAAAGAATATGAAGAGAATATTTGATATACAACAAATATGGAAAAGTTTGTCTGAATGTATATTAATAGATCCTTCAAAACAAAATTACATTCACAAATCATATAAACATACTCTTAAGATATTCACTCAAGTAGATCAAGAATGGCTTCTACACCATATTTATTTATCTTGGTCTTCTTGCAATGTTCTTTCTTTGGCACCCATGGCCACGCTATGGTATTAATTTGAATAGAGCCAGGTTTTGTGTCATCAGGATTTGGTAGCCAATATTGCTCTAAAAATTTTCCATTGTATTTCCCTCACATAGGCTTCCACAATTCAACCTTTACATGAATATTCTCACTTTCATTATCCCTAAAGACATCTGAGATGGATTTTTCCATCCAAATCATCTCTCCTACATCCTCATTTCTTGTTCTAACTAGAAACATCTTTCCTTTCTCAACATCAATCATCAGATTGGATGTTGGCTTTGGCTTGTTGCATTTGGGTCCAACATATACTAGTTCATCTATCGCGTTTTCAAAATATCCATCCATAATACTTGAGATTACTTGGAGTGCATTATGATTAACATCAACAATGTGTCTTGTCTTGGGCCAAAAATCATCAAAAGATGAATCACTTCCATCTACTATTCTATCATCATTATAGATTCCATCTAATGTATCAAGAACTCTTTCCCAATACACTACTTTATTTTTCCATTCCTTTGTAACAATTGGTGAATCCTCATTCCCAATAGTGTCTTTACACTTTTTTATGTATGATGTTATCCCTTCCTTTAGTTCTTTTAAATAGACATCATTATGTTTGGAAGCTAAGAAAGATGGCTTCCCTATGGCAATTATACGTTGACCTTCATCATCTATATTCCATAACTGAACTTTTTCTGACCACTCAATATCTCTAATTGATTCTTTATACCTTAGTACTAGAACATCATTGAGTACAAGAAATTGGAAGTATTGGACATTAAGATGTCCAACTAGTGTATTTTTTCCCTCCTTGATGCATCCATTAAGGAAACTTTTGAAGTCATAGACCTTGTCTATAAGTGTAGGTGGAAACACTCAATTTTCTTCAATTATGCGATATGTATCCATCATTTTAGGTAAAGAATAAATATCTTTACTTTTTAGGTTGGAAGCCATTCTTCCATAGGTTCCATCTATGTCTTCATGGGTGTGCCCCATAGGAAAGAACCCAACCTCAATAGTGATGAAGACACCAAGTGCAGTTAAAAGTGATAGAAACATGAAAAGATATTGATTCTTAATACTTCTTGTTGCATTATTCAATTGTAACAACAAATGTGGAGGTCGAGGTTTAAAATCAACATTTTGACTTTTTGAACTTCCATGAGAGATAAAATGATCCTTGTACCCTTGACATTTTGAGTAAATAGAGGTGTCAAGTAATGCATTTGTAAGTGGGTTTCTTGAAATTCCACTTTCATGAAGTAGATCACCATACATATCCATTTTTTGGTCTTCAATGTCCCATAAACACTTTGCAGGGGATGTAATAGTAAATTGTGATCCCATATGGACAAATGGTAGGGAGAAATGACCAAAAACTCATGCCTTATTCCCATTTGTAAGCGTACCTGTCAATGACAAACCTAAATTTGTTCCTACAATAGATTTTGATTTGACACATAGCCTTGGGATTGAAGTCTTTGTTATGTCCATTTTATCATGGATAATGCTCAAATACTCATTTGGAAACTGTTTTGACATAATTCTATGGGCATAGTAGCAATATCTTCCACACGTAACAATCTTGTTATGTTTCTTCAGCGTACCTCGTGCCTTTTCTTCGAACTCTTTTGTAGTTACTAACTTCATTTGTGCTTTCAACAAATTGCATTTACTAAAGTTGGTGTTCTTTGAAAATGCCACACCTCGAAACTTAGTATTCCAGATCTTGCTCATTGTTGACTGTGATATTGATGGGTAATTGAGCTTTTGAAGAGCCTCATTGATCTCTTATAACAAATAATTTTGTGTGTAAGTCGAAGGAAGAAATATTAAAGGTGCAGATGTTCCATATTCTTCAACTTGACATGTTTGGTTTGGTGAAGAATCTAAATTATCCATTACAATTTTGTGCAATATTTCTATGGTTGCCAGTATGTGAGCTAGTGCTTTACATGTGTTAGTGTTACCATGAATAGCTTTGATCTCTCCATGCTGGAAATAATGCTGGTATTTATATAATGTGCTTTGAGGAATTTTATGTTTCTTATACCATGCTTTCTTACAAATAATATTCCCATTAAATCTCATGTCCTTTACATTTCTAGCGATAGGTGGTAGGCCATGGCCGTTTGACATGATTGTGTTTGACATAAGTGAATTCAAGACAAATTCTCTAATACCATTTTTATTTATTTGTCTCATACCCCTTCTAGTACCTACAATGGCCTTCCTATCCACATGTTGAAGACAATCTTTTCTACAACATACATCTGCTGCCAAAAGTAGAATTTCTTTCTCTTCATCTATTTTTGTTTGAAATTTTGCAATTTGTTTGTATCCATAACTTTTTTAATCCTTTTATATGGCCTTGTTACATGCATATCAATTGAGTTTCTATCTTTTTCTTTAAAAAGGTACCCATCCCATTTGTTTAAGGGATTTGTGTCCTTTATAACATCCCATATCAAAATTTCCTTGGGTGGCTCCTTCAACTTTTCCTTGACCCTTAATATCACGCCTTTATTGTCCACCAAATTATTTATTGGCCATCTAACCAAATAGTGTATAGACTTATCACCAATTCTGCATATCTCACAATTTCCATCTATCTCTTCCAGAAAAACACCAAATTCCATTTCACCTAGTGTTTCACCCTCAATAATGTCATCCTCGTGGACATTAACTAACATTCCTTTGGCAATGAAAATGCTTGTTCCCATGCATTGATGTGCAAGAGAAACCTTTTTACATATGAATCTAACCCTATCTTAGGGAATATTTATGGCATGATCATGATAGTGAGGCTCCAAATTTGATTCTCGCCAAATCTCATAAGATTCCAATGCACCCTCAAGTGTATGCTCAACTCCTGTTCGATATGGTAGAGGAGCAGTATGTTTTAACACCTTCTTAATTTTAACCACTATGCATCCTTTCTTTACCATCGTTCCATGCACTTTATACCCAAGCTCTGTATTGAATATGGATCCCTCGCCCACCTTCACTCCATGTTGCCGAAAACATACCTTGTCTCCAATAGAAAATGTAGAAGAAACATTTTCACCCATAAATGAATGTAAATAAGGTTAGTATTTACTCAAAAAAAACATTTATTATACTATCAATAATATATAACACATTCTTCAATATTTTGATTTACCTATGTTGTGTCTCAAATCCATGATCTTCCATGAATGTATGTCCCCTTCATTAACATCCTCATCAACCAAATGTTGTTGAGTGACATCAATTATCAAAAGTGTAACATAACCAGCATTAACCCTTTCTCCAACATAATAAGTTCCAGACTCTGCAGATTCAACCCTTCCTAGCCTAATGACTAGATCATTAATAAGGAGATCAACATAATCCCATTTTTCCAAAATTATATTCTCCGTTGTAGCTTGTATCAATTCTGTAACACCAATTAAATTGTAACTTGTAATTAAAAGGTTGAACCATGTAAAGTGTGACTTTATATTTTCGTAAAAACACACAACTTATGAAAAAAATAATATAAATGCAAAAAATAAAATAGTATGGTAGTCATATTGTATGTAATGAAACATTGTTTCCTCAAATGAAAGCTAATAATGAATATCATTCCTTCTACTACAAACATAAGCATATTGCTAGAAGCAACATTACATGGTCAAATAAATCTAGCACATGCTAGATTTCCTTCAAACACAAACACAAGCACACTGGCAATAACAATATTCTAAGGTGAAGGAAATCCACCACATGCTAAATTTCCTTCTAACGTAAATAGAAGCATATTACTCACAAAAACATTTCAAAGTAAAAGAAATCTTACACATTCTAGAGTTTATTCTAGCATAAACACAATCACATTGCCAAAAACAACATTGTAGGGTGGAAGATATCTAGAATACGCTTGATTTAATTCTAGCACAAACAAAAGCACATTGCCAACAATAACATTGTAGGGAAAACAAAATCCAACAACTTCTATCACAAACACAATCACATTTCCAATAACAACATTGCAAGGTAAAATAAATTTAACGCATGCTAGCTTTACATGTATCATAAATACAAGCATACCACCAAAAACAACATTTCATGCCAAAAGAAATCTAGTGCATGCTATATTTACTTCTAACACAAACAAAAGCACATTACCAAGGTGAAGGAAATCTAACACATGTTGGATTTCCTTCTATAATAAAAAACCAAATTGTAAACAACAATATTGCATAACAAAAGAAATCTAGCACAACTTCTAGCCCAAACACAAGCACAACATTTCCAATAACATTGCCAAGGTGAAGGAAATCTAACACTTGCTAGATTTCCTTTTTTCATAAACAACCAAATTGACAACAACAATATTGCAAAGCAAAATAAGTATAGCATAGTTTCTAGCCCAAACACAAGCACATTTCTAATAAAAATATTGCAAGGTGAAATAAATTTAACACATGTTAGCTTTACATGTGGCACAAACACAAGCATACTACCAACAACAACATTGCATGCCAAAACAAATCTATTACGTGTTATGTGCCTTTTTAACACAAATCAACAGAGTGTAATGTTGATTCTCTGTTGTGAAGACCCATATGAAATGTGGCGTAATTCTAATAAGACCAATGCAGATACTGCCAGGATACCCACTCACCTTTCCCTTTATCCTACAAAAGGCTCATAGGTGTGAAATCCTTTTTTTGCCAAGTGTTTTCTTGTAAAATGGGAAAGTAATGAATAATTTTTCCATCTAGAATAAATGTCTTTGGGGAAAGTAGGGTGGAAAACATGAAGCTCGTCTCCTTACTAGGAAAGTAAGGCTAACTAGGCCTGATTGATATCTATGCCCAATGAACTATATTAGTGGTAAAAAAATTTGTTTGCACTATGATTGGTAATGTACCTTAAAAGACACACATGCTATCATCTTCATAATGTTAATAATTACACATCCATGACATCTCTAGTTCTTCTAACTTCTATGATGCAATCTGTGGAGTTGAAGCCTTCGAGATTTCTGGATCTAATGTTCTTAGAAGAATGTGGCAGGCATAAAAGCTAGTGTCCAAGCAGTTACTCACCTTTATCACAAATTGACCAACTAGTTTTCCTATTGTAGATTACTCTCAAGATCTCCATACATGCCACAAACAAAAGAAGGAATTTTGAATACAATCTCTCTCTATTTATAAAGGAAAACAATCTCTATTTAATGACAAAAGATAATTTTTTGTTATTTTTGGAACAGTTGCCTTGAGAACATTGCTAGAGAAATCATAATACATTAAGAATTTATATACTCTCAAAATCTTCCAAGATCACGTAATCACAATTGAACCTCATCAAATATACAGTTGTGAGGTAGTCTAACCCATATTCATGTAATCAATTTTCCTTTAGATGATTATGTAATAAACAACTATACAGACAAATATGCATTCTATTGACAAGAATCTATAAACCCCTATCAAGGTCTTACAAGGAAAGGAATATTTGTACGAGGAAGATCCACCTAAAGAGATCAACTCCTGTTGGCTCAGGAAATAGAGGTCATTGTACAATTTGTAGGTACCAAGCAATAATCCCACACAGCAGTGTCCAAGTTTTGTTGCATCTTATTAAAAAGTGTTTCGTTTCTCCCCATGTAGGTTGACCATAGCAATGTAAAGTTTCATTGTTCAAAAGTTTAGGGCCTCCTTGGTATAACCATGCATGTCATATTGAATGACTATGGCATACTCTGAGGTAGCTTGAATAATAAATTTTGTGCATCAATAGAGTTTTGGCATTTTTTTTGGCTAAGTTAAGGCACCAATAGTACAACTATTATGAATTACCTAGTCAAGTCTTAAGAGAGAGCCTCTTTTATCTCATCACTATATCAATCCATGAAACGGTAGAGAGCTTAACAGCCTTCTCTTTTAATCACTCAAGCTATACCAAATTGACAAGTTGTATTCCTACCTAACCAATAATTTTCCATGTTTTTGCTTCCTCATAAAAATATATGAGTCTAGGGGTTATCCTGATGTGAAATGTACCTCTCAGCAAACTATGTTAACACCTTGTTTCAGGATATTATACCACTGGCCTTTGTTATATGGTGACTTTTCAAACCCAATAGCTCCTCCATAAGATTACTCTCGTATTGAATCTAAAATCATTTAACTATGATTAATTGGTAGCACATGCAATTTGCATGGAAGGGTCATAGTTTCATTATTGGGCCATTTAGTTAGGTTTATAGATTAAATGGTAGTTTCATACATTAAGTTAAACTATCTTTGACATATATGATATAACTGACCTAGTCCATTTTTATGTCACTACTACAACAATCCATGAAATGTGCATGCAAGGTCTAAAATCGATGCTTAACTTGGCTTCCATAGTAATGTTCCACATTTGAATGGACTTCCCAAAAGATTGCATTGTGTTTATATAATGCTTCATGCATCTCTAATAAAAACTAAAGGCTAGATCCCAAATGTGTTTGTCAGATGTTGCTTATGAATGCATAGATAAGATTGGTGTATTTCATATATTCTCATGCATCTCTAGTAAAAACTAAAGGCTAGTTGCCAAAGGTCTTTGTCAGATGTTGATTACGAATGCATAGATAAGATTGGTGTATGCCATATATTCTCATTACAATACTGAATGTTGGATCTAACTTTTTAATGCTCCATGGATTGAGTTTTAACTCATTGAGGTATCTATTACAATGGGCCAGCATCTTTAGCATTGAGGAATCAGATGAACTTGCAACTGATTTTACCTCTCTCGAGGTAGCACTAGTGTATTCTAGTTGTGTAAGTGTCATTTAATAAGGTTGAAACTTTTCACATATTACAAAAATACGTCAATATATGGAAAGATCTTCTGTGTGCCTGGTGCTAGAGGGAGTAAAAGTCCATTAGCATCAGAAGATACAAGGTACAATAGAAAATGAAGATGACAAGTTTTTATATCTTACTGATGCAGAGACTGAGTTGTTGCCATAGAAGTTCAACAACTAAATTTAGAATCATGATTATAATAACACTTTCATCATGATATCTACCTAATAATCCTTTCGCTCGTTAAGTGAGTTATAAAGAGTGCACAAGTCTGGAAGTACCCTGAGAAATGTAGCACTAGAAATTTGACTTGAAAGAAGCATGGCTTGTGCCTTAGCAAAAACACTGGAGTTCACTTACTACAACATTGCTCAACCTTGTTTTATAGCATTTCAAAATTTGGTAATGAAAATATGTCAACAAAGAGGTGCTAGTTTCACTAACTTAATCAATACATCTATATCATGTGAATATACAAGGTCTAAAAAACCTTCACATGCCAATAAGGATTATACCAATCTGAATTCTGTTCAAGGAACACCAGGCAACATTGTTCATAAAATTTCATTTCTCATGTCAGCACAAGAAAAAAACTGAATCATCATTGTGGTGTATGCTTGTGCTGAAGAAGCCACAAATGCACATAAAAAGCACCCTAAATAGATCTGCTAATACCTTTCTTTCATCCAATGAAGGTATGTTGGCCCTCAGAGTTGTTTTGAGATTGCATGAAGAGAAGGTTGGTACTTTGCCTCTGAATTTAGGATCATTCAGCCTATTTGGAAAAGAGAAATATTGAATAGGTATAGGAATGAGTTTGGCTTTTGGGTTTTGATGTTTAGAAGAATCAGACGATATGTGTTCTCAAAAACATAAGTAGAAGAAGGCATGTCTGGGAGACAGATTTTAATAAATTCACAAGGTATTATTTCTATCCATTAGGAATCACATCCTCAGGTGCTTGAGAATAAATAATAGCATAGTCAGCTGGATAAGTAGGTCTAATTTATAGAACCTCATCTGGAATCTCACACAAGTTATAGTAGACAATGAATATGACTAAATTTTCTATCTTACTGATGCAGAGACCCATTTGTTACCATAGAAGTTCAACAACTAAATTTAGACTCATGATTATAATGAAACTTTCATCATGATATCTATAAGTTGGTACCTAATCACCCCTTCCCTCATTAAGTGGGGAAGAAAGAGAGCACGAGTCCTGAAGTACCCTTAGAAATGTAGCACTAGAAATTTGACTTGAAAGAAGCATGGCTTCTGCCTCAACAAAAGCACTGCAGTTCACTCACTGTAGCCTTGCTGAACCCTTTTTTTATAGCATTTAGAAATTTGGTAATGAAGATATGTCAACAGGGAGGTGCCAGTTTCACTAACTTAATCAATGCAACTATATCATGAGAATATACAAGGTCTGAAAAACCTTCACATGCTAGCGAGGATTATAACAATCTAAACCCTATTCCGGGAACACTGAGCAACATTGTTCATAAAATGCCATTTCTCATGTCAGCACAAGAAAAAAACCGAATCATCATTGTGGTGTACGCTTGTGCTGAATAAGCCACAAATGCACACAAATATGCACCCTAAATAGATGTTCTAATACCTTCCATTTATCCAATGAAGGTGGGTTGGCCCTCAGAGTTGTTTTGAGATTGCATGAAGAGAAGGCTAGTACTTTGCCTATGAATTTAGGATCATTAAGCTTATTTGGAAAGGATAAATATTGAAGAGGTATAAGAATGAGTTTGGCTATTGGGTTTTGATGTTTAAAACGATCAGGTGATATGTGTCCTCCAAAACATAAGTAGAAGAGGGCCTGTTTGGAAGACTGATTTTATTCAATTCACAAGGTATTATTTCTATCCATTAGGAATCACAACCTCAGGTGCCTAAGAATAAATAATAGCACAGTTAGTTGGATAAGCATGTCTAATTTATAGAACCTCACTCAGAATATCACTCAAATCTCACACAAGGTAGAGTAGACAATGAAGATGACTAGTGTTTCTATCTTATTAATGTAAAGACCCAGTTGTTTCCATAGAAGTTCAATGGCTAAATTTAGACTCATGATTATAATAACACTTCCATCATTATATCTATAGGTTGGTACCTAATCATCCTTTCCCTTGTTAAGTGACGAAGAAAGAGATCACAAGTCCTAAAGTACCGTGAGAAATGTAGCAATAGAAATTTGACTTGAAAGAGGCATGGCTTCTGCCTCGGCAAAAACACTAGAGTTCACTCACTGCAACCTTGCTCAACCTTTTTTTATAGCATTTGGAATTTTGGTAATGAAAATATGTCAACAGGGAGGTGCAAGTTTCACTAATTTAATCAATACATGTACATCATGAGAATATACAAGGTTTGATAAACCTTCACATGCCAGCAGGGATTAAAATAATCTAAACTCTATTCAAGGAACACTGAGCAACATTGTTCATAAAATTCCATTTCTCACCTTAGCACAAGTACAAAACCGAATCATCACTCTGGTGTATGCTTGTGCTAAAGGAGACACAAATGGACATAAAGAGCACCCTAAGTAGATGTGATAATACCTTTTGTTCACCCAATGAAGGCGGGTTGGCCCTCAAATTTGTTTTGAGATTGCATGAAGAGAAGGCTTGTACTTTGTCTCTGAATTTAGGATCATTCAACCTATTTGGAAAGGAGAAATATTGAAGAGGTATAGGAATGAGTTTGGCTATTAGGTTTTGATGTTTAGAGTGATAAGGTGATATGTGTTCTCCCAAACATAAGCAGAAGAAGCCTTGTTTGGGAGAGCGATTTTAATAAATTCATAAGGTATTATTCCTATCCGTTAGGAATCACA
>APFE030914036.1:61798-98052 GCA_000404065.3 Pinus taeda
TTATTATTTTTAGGTCAGCTAGGTTATATTGTGACTCCTTAGACTCCTATATATAGAAAGGAGGTTTTGTCATTTGAAGGATCCAAGAATTGTTCATTTATGTAATGTAAAGGAGGTTGCCCCCTCGAAGAGGCTGAATTCTAAGGCGTTGATCTCTCTTTTCTATCTTTTTCTTGAGCTGGTTACATAACATGATCCAACGGTGAAGGAGTGTCGGAGAAGTTGGTGTATCGAATGGGATGTGGACCATTAGATTGGCAGGGAATGATCAATGACGAAGATGCGGTGAAGGAATGAGATGTCTTCGGGAAATGTGTTATAGGCGTGTAAGGCATATGGGTGAGGTTTTATGGGGATTTTGGCTATTGCACTTGGGGCTAAGGCCAAAGAGGAATTTGTCAGGGCATGAAGGTTAAGTTAGGAAAGAGAAAGGGTAAAGTGGGAGCGGAGTAAGGGAAGAAGAGGAATAATAGCCCATGTGGGACCCTGTTCAGGATAACGAAGCAGGTGGAACCTTTCCTTCAACCTTAAAATAGTCAGTACTACATCTCAAGGCTAACACTGGCTCCTTTTGGGGGTGAAATCCTCCATTTGAGGTTTCAAGAACCGTAGACCACTGAGTTTACATGAGAAACAAGATCATAAATATTACCTAGTATTCCATTGGTCATGGAGTCTACCTAAGCCTACACTAAACTTTGAAAAATAACATATTTACAATACTGAGGCCTGAAAGCCTTAAACAAAATAAACTTTCAAAAACCACGCATTGAAAGTATTATTTCCCCGGACCTAAGAGATGACAAATGGTCCTGTCCACAGGGCATCAAATTTACCATGATTGCCTTTGTTTTCCTTCAGTGCATCCCATTTGAGGACCCGGTCATCAACCTGAACATTGTCCATCTTTTCCATCCTATCAAAATCATCCTTGATTTTCCTTTGATATATGCAGACCTCTCAATCAGTTGATCTCTGATCTGATGAACTTCAACCAAGTCACTCATTCTCCTTACCATGTCACTTTCCTCGTTCTACTCTTCTTGCAAGAATTTGGCCACAGGGAGGATCAATTGGATTGGGAAAACAACCTAAGTGCCATATACCAGCTTGAATGGAGAATTCCCTGTGGACTTCTTGGTGGTAACCCTATCAGCCCACAATGCAAACTTTAGTTTGGAATCCCAGCTCCGCTTGTTGTCTTCCAGTAACTTTTTGATTATCCTTACAAGGCTTTTATTTGATGATTCTTCTATGCCATTACCCTAAGGATAATATGAGGTGGAATGCACTAATTTAATGCCCATTGAGTCACACATGTCCAGCAACTCTTTTGCCCTGAAAGTTGTTGCATTATGTGTAACCAATTTTTTTAGGGAGCTAAACTTGGTAAAAATGTTTTCTATTAAGAATTTCATGACAACTTGGTGATCAACTTTCTTAGTGGGGATGGCCTTGATCCATTTGGTAAATAATCAGTGGCTACTAAAATCAATCTATGCTGGCCACTGGAATGTGGATTAATCTCCCCTATGAAATCCAAACCCCATTGTTGGAAAGGGCCATTGGTGTGTATTGGTTTCAGGGGCAAAGATTTTAGCTGCTACCTTCCTGCAAGATTCTGGCACGTGTCACAAGATTTCACAACTGAAAACACATCAGAGAATAGAGTAGGTCAATTATACCCAGCTCTCAGGATCTTGTGGGCTGTGGTTTTCTAATAATGATGCCCTCCACAAATGTTATAATGGAACTGGTGCATGACTTTGATAGATTCCTCTTTGTCCAGACATCTGAAGAGGATTCCAGATGGGTCCCTCCAATAAAGCACATTCTCAATAATACAAAACTTGGTTGCTTTGAGCTTGATGGTTTTGGCTTGACTTGAGATAAGTTCTAGAGGGACTTCTAGTTTCAACAGGAAGTGAGCTATTCTAGAATACTAATCACAAGAAGCCAGATTTTCAGCCAAATACTGGTTCTGCCCTTATTCCAATATTGCTTCCTCTAATGGTTCAACCTCTAAATTTGTACCCATGCAATTTATGTCCAGCATTCTGAAATTTTCTTTAGCCATCAACTGAGCAAGACCTTGACCTTTGACAAGCTTGGTAGGCTTCAATTCTATGTTGAACTCAATGAGCTTTGCAATCCATTTAGCCATTCTTCCATCAACATATGGCTATGTGAGGAAATCCTTTACCGAGGTAGAGGGTACACAGGTAATCATCTTGGAGTGCAGAATCTAGATTCTGAATGCCTTTAAAGAATTAATAAGAGCATAAGCCTGCTTTTCAATTATGTCATATCTTAATTTAGTACCCCTTAAAGTTTTACTGAAAAAGGCCACTGGGTGCTCTGTACCTCCATCATCCTTCTGCAACAAGACTGCTGTAAGGGTGTCACAGGAAGCAAAAGGGAAGACATGGAACTCCTTGTTATAATCTGGGTGGATTAGAGTGGGGGCTTCCATAATAGCTCTCTTGATGGCTTCAAAATATTTTCTCGCTGGATTAGTCCATTTAATCTCTGATCCCTTTTTCAGCATGGAGGTAATATGTTTCACTAGTTCTACAAAATTGGGAATAAACCTCCTCACAAAGTTGATCTTGCCCAAAAAGGATTGAATGTCCTTTTTTGACCTTGGGATAGACAATGTTTGTATTGCTTTAACTCTTTTTGGATCAATCTTGACACTTGCAGTAGAAACTATATGTCCTAAAAGTTTCCCTTCTTCGAGAGAAAACTGTGACTTCTTAGGTTTATTGAAATCCCAAACTTTCTTCACTTCAGAAACACTTTCCTCAAATACTGCAAATGATCCTGATGACTGTTGGAGTAAACTTTTATATCATCCACGTAAATTAGGACAAACTTGTCCTTCTCTCCTACAAAAGCTATATCCATGGCCCTCTGAAAGGTGGCCCCAGAATTCATCAGTCCAAAGGGCATCCTGGAGTACATAAAGTGCCCCAAGGAGTGGTGAAGGTAGTCTTTTCTCGGTCCTCTGGATGCACAACACTTGGTTGTACCTTGAAAATCCATCCAAGAAAGACATGACTCTAGCCCCTAAAACCTTTTGCAGCAAATGTTCCATTTTAGGCAGGGGATAGTTTTGTTTCTTGGAGCATTTGTTTGGGTTCCTGAAGTCAACACACAACTTGATTTCCCCACTTTTCTTCCTCACGACTACCACGTTTGCTACCCACTTCGAATATACCTCAAGGGAACTATGATCTTGGAAGCCAACAATTTCTTAATTTCCTTTTCAATCAAAGGTAGTAGCAAAGGGTTTATGGGTCACATATTTTGCTTGAAAGGGATGGTGTCTTTCTCCAGTGGGATCTTATGCTGGATGATGTTTTTGTCATAACTCTTAAGTTCATTGTATTCCTAGGAAAAGACATCGGCAAATTGCTTCATTAGGCTGCAATATTCAGAACTTTGGGCAGTAAACAAGTGGGCGGACAGATTTATATACTTTGGATGATCTGGGTTCCCTATGTTATGCCTATGAACTGTAGACTTATTTTTTTTCTAGGCAGTCTTATAGGGCACATCATTATGGTCAAACAACTTCTCTAGAGGCACCAACCCTTTAGGTATATGGTTACTAGGCAATTGTACAATGTTGTCTTGACCAATTTTGTTTCTTAGCTAAGGTTGATGGAATTCCTCCATGGCTTCATTCTCTTGATCAATTTGCATTCCAGAGAATTCATCAATGACTTGCAAAAACCTATTGACTTCATCATCATCCTCAAAAACTTTCCAATATTTGACATTATCAGGCAGAGATGGTCTATACTTTACCTGAATTTCATAAACCAATTTAGGGGGCATGGGAGGGATGAACATGCTAGCAGACACATTGAGGGAATCAAAAAGCTAATTTTTTACTCTGGGAATGTATGAGATATAAAAGCTATTAAAAGAATCTTTGAGCCTCCATATCTCATCTCTGTACACTTTCAGCCTTGGGTGCTTTACTTGGAACATTTTGTTAACTTGTTGAATGATGAGATCGACATCTCCAAACACCTTTATGTCTCCGATTCCCATTTTTTTGGCAGCATTTAAGCCCAATATCAAAGCCTCATACTTTGCTATATTGTTGGTGACCTGAAAAGTCAGCTTGAAAGACAGATTTATGCATTCCTGTGTTGGGGATACCTTCACTTTACTTGCTCCTATAGCTTCCCTAGAGCAAGCTCCATCAAAGAACATATTCTAAATTTGTGGCCTGCTCTTCTCCATGGCCTGGCATACTAGTTTCTTGAGCTGCACTGAGGCTAGCTGGGATTCTTCAATTTAGAGAATACATGCTCCAAAATCAGTGTCCATAGCATAAATGGGATGATTAGTGGGATTATTTTTATTACTGATGATATATGCCAGCTGTGCTTCCCTGTACAACCTTCTGCTTTCTTCCCCAAAAACTAGGACAATGGCATAGGACATGTCATTTTGTAATTTCCCACCCTACCTCTTCGTCCATCCTCCGGCAAGTAGCGTGCCAAACTTAGGGGGGACATTTGCTACTACAATATTCATCATCATGCTCTTCATGGGTAGCTAAGATAAGGTGATGGCCAAGTCTTTGATCAACCCTAGACATTTCACTTTTCTGGAATAAAAAAAAAACAAGTGATGATAAGGTCTGGTGATATCAAGGCCTAACTCATCCATGAGAGCCTTGGGCATTAGATTATGACTGGCCCATGTGTCTAGTAGGCAATTGTGAATTATTTTGTCATGAATGGTCAAGGAGACATAAAATGATGGGGAATTGTCATCAGCAGGTTTAGTCATTGAGCTAAGCACAACTGCAGGTTTGTCATCTTCTAAATTGACACAGTCATTTGATTCTTGTGTGGCTTTGAGCTTAAGGGAATCAAGGATGGGTTTCTTAAAGGCCTCATTCTTTACTAGTTCTATCAAAGGTACAAATATTTTCAACTTCTGGACTTCTGATTCAAAACTAAAAAGGGAAGGGGACCTGTTAGGACCTCTTACCTCTTGAGCTGGTGCTTTGAGGATGTTGGGATTGGCTGTTGGTCGCTTTTTCTTGTTAACTTGCTGCTCTGCAGGAACAAAAACTCTTTGGACAGGGCTTTCTTTGTCATTACTCATCCATGACCTCAGGTTATTTATCTGTTGATTTTTAGTTTGCAGAATAGCTTCTTTGTCCCATTCTTGGTTGGCCTGGTCCTTTAGCAATGACTCTTCATAGGTAGCTAATGTCAAAAAGGAACCACTGCCTTTGTCTTCCATGCAGTGGATCTCATCCTCTTCATTAAACTGCTCCTCCTCCATGACTACGTTCTAGAAAGGAGTCTTCACCTTCTGTTTTTCACTGACCTCTTTTCCCCTTTGCATGATCTGCAACTGCTTGTTTGCTCTTCTATATGGATTTGGATTTCCAGGAGCAAATGTATTAGGAACCCTTCCTTTCCCTGAATGCTGCTGAACCTTTAGCTTGGAGATTTCAGAGGCCAATGACTCTATCATCTCGGTCATTTTGTCAATCTTTGGGTTTGAGGATGAAGAAGATTCACCCCTCTATCTCCTTCGGTCAACATGCCCTTTGAGTCTTTTTGCCGCCATGATATTAGATTCTACCTCCAAGGCTGCATCCTGCATCTCAGCAAGAGAAGTGCATCTTCTTTCTCTTAATAGTAGGTAGAAGTTAGAATCAAAGGCATTGGCATAGGTGAGCTTGGCAGAGGTGGGAGTAGGTTTCACTTCAGTTGGTATCTTGTTGTACATGTGATTAAACCTTTTATTGAAATTTGACAATGACTCCCCATTTTCCCTTTTCAAGTTGCTAAACTCAGTATGATAATCCCCCCAATGCTTTAGGAACACATCATCTAAGGCCTCAATGTTGGCTGTAGACCAAGGGGTTAATTCTCTAAACCATTTTCTTGCCTCTCCATTAAGGCTTTGGACAAAAGCTCTCATCCACACATCGTCTTCACTAATATCTAGGTTATCAACGTAGCTGTAGAATGACTCAATATGTTCTTCTACTGTGACTCCCTCTATCCTAGTGAACTTGGGCATGTACTTCTGATATTCTCCTATAGGGATGGCATTTAAAGAAGTAGGCAATACCAAGGGTCCATACCTAGCAGCTATGATTCGTTCCATTTTGGTGGGTGCTTGCGGGCCTACATGACTGGGGTAGATGAAAGGGTGCTGGAAGTCCGAAAGACAGGAAGTTGAGAAATGACTTACAGGGTTAAAGGAATATGATGGATAGGAGGGGAGGTTTCCTTTGGGATGAAATCCAAAGGAGTATCTAAATAATAGGGAGCTCTATGAATCTTTGAAAATTTCTCTTCACTGCTAATGCTAGAGGCTATATTCTCAATATGTATGTGCTTAGTTACAAGACTTTCTTACAGAGATGCATAAGATGGTTTAGGTTTACCTAATTCTGATGCTCCCTTTTGTGATGTCTTTCATTCCTTGATAATCTTCTCAGGGCCAAGTACTGGGTCAGCTGGTGATTTTTGAGGATTTCTTCTAGTGTGCCTCACAAACTGAGCTAGAACTGTGAGGTGGAGTCGCCAAGAAGTTCGGCCTCCAATAGAGTCGCTAGATAGATGATTACAACCAAAAATGTGTCTAGAATTTGTTTATCATCAGAGTTGGATCTGTGTTGCCTCCCAGGGAAGTTGAGTTTCAATCTCCTCTCCCTGGCAATGGCACCAATTATGTTAGGGCTCTAGGAAACTCTCCTAGGTTGTAGCTTGGAGATGCTTGGTAACATATAATTTTCAATATGGTTCTAGGAACTTATTGGGATGGGTGATGGTTTGGTTCAAGCCAGATAACCACTTCTACTCTGTTTTCACTCCAGACATGCATGAACACCCTCAGACTACAAGGCTTTAGACCACCAATGCTCAAAAATTTGGGAATTAGGTGAATAGACGAAGAATACTAACCACACCAGCAGATGCATACAAAATGTATGATGGCTAGCTGCAACTAGTCAAGAAACTTGCAAATCGAATCTATCGATGCAAAGATAAGATGAAAGTTATCTTTCATTACATACAATAGAAACCTGAGTGACCCACTCACTGATACATTCAATTGTCTAATCTAGAGATAAGAAGACAGTTATCTAGTATTAGACATTAGAAGAAATCATGAATACAACACATCAAGCACAATCTTAGAACAGAGAAGAAATGGGCATTAATCAATTAACAGCAAAAGAAGCTTGCATTGCTGAAAATGAAGATGAGACGCTACAAGATACCGAATATCTATAGTCTCCAGAAGTTGAATTAAAACACAATTGCCAACGCTCATTACATCTTTCTTCTGGCTATTTATAATCTATCATTACAATGGCTTTTAGTCGTTTACGGATGGAGGGTCTTAATGGACCACCAACTACCATTAACTATCTCATAACATCTTTGAAGGTAGTTGTTTTCTCCACTACAAAAGCCTAATCAGATCTGGTATCGTGCTGTCCTTTAGGTGGTTGGATTGATCGTGGCGGTGGAGTCACATAACTGTTTAATTCAATGTTGTGTCCTTTTATCCTTCAGCCATGCTCTTCTTTTAATTCAGTTTCATGGTCAGACTGACAGAGTCGGCCATCTTCTCCTTCATGTAATAGACAGGGGATGGAGTATGGAGTGCATGGGTAGATGAATGATCATGAATGATCGCAGCTGGTGGTCATTAGATCAAGGCAGGTGAGTGGTGGAGATTGTGCTCTGGAGGCTAGTAGTCATGGTGGAAGCGGGACCTGTCTGGGCTGTCAGATCTTCAGGCAGGCAGATCGGACGACTATCGGGCGACGGAGATGTGTGGGCGATAATGCGTGGGGTTATTTGCTTTGAGTGGTAAATGGTTTTTTATCATGCGGGCATCGAGCGGTAAGTGGTAAGTGTCAGAACTCGCCCGATGCCATTCATTGGATGACATGTAGTAGCAGGGAAAAAGGAAAACTGTCCTCATTGGGCGAGTACTTATCATTCTTGTTGTCCTCACGATATGGGCGCTGACCGTTAGATCTGGTGGGGGTGATCCAACGGCAAAGGAGTGTCAAACAAGTTGGTGTATCAGATCGGACGTGGGCCATTGGATTAGCGGGGAATGATCAACGGTGAAGATGCAGTGAAGGAATGAGATGTCTTCGAGAAATGTGCTATAGGCACGTAAGGCATATGGGTGAGGTTTTAAGGGGATTTTGGCTATTGCACTTAGGGCTAAGGCTAAAGAGGAATTTATCGAGGCACAAAGGTTAAGTTAGGAAAGAGAAAGGGTAAAGTGGGATCAAAGTAAGGGAAGAAGAGGAATAATAGCCCATGTGGGACCCTTTTAAGGACAACGAAGTAGACCAAACCTTTCCTTCAACCTTCAAACATTCAGCATTGCATCTCAGGGCTAACAGAAACAATTAATTTTATAGTTCAATCTTAAAAGATCCTATATCAAAGAATCCAACAGTCCTACTATTTTCTATTCTTATGATCTAAATTTATTCCTCAAGCTAGATGGGATAGGAACGTCTCTTCCTTTTACTGTCAATACTCATCTAGAAGACAAAGTTATTGACATATGCAATGGATATTCCTTGGTAGAAAGACAAAGGGTATGTTACAACACACACAATTATTGAAGCTTTCAGTCATACAAATGCATTTCCACCTATAGATAGCTATATAGTTGACAATAACAAAGTTGGACAACCCCAGAGGATTAATTAAACCTATAATGAAACCCTCGATGACATATACAACTACAGTGCTAAGAATGAAAAATATGTCAAGAAAATCATTGATGAAGAATACAAGCTTGACCAAATAAATAATTTCTCTCTGGACCACATCAAATGCAAGTGTGTCCTCTTCTCCATGAACATGTGCACAACCATTCATGCCCTAGATTTTTAAAAGGAAATGTAGACAATGAACCTCTAACAAATCCACATGAAGTCAATGATGAGGGACAATTTTGGGGCTTGAAAAAGGTGCACTCTAGAATGATCAATATAGGTCAAAATGATCTTGAAACCAACAAGAGGGAATTTTCTTAACGTAGTCATAAACAAGATCCGGATTCTCTAAACACTCAGATTACGGGGTTTAGGGTTTGATGGTGATACAAGCACCATTATGAAGTGTTTTGTTGTGTCTATGTATCAATTTCTGGGCATAATCTTTCATAAAAATACTCTAAGACGTTACTTATAGTTGACCACTATAAAACAATCAGGTTCCATATTTCTAATTCCCTTCACTGTGTTCAATTTTTGAATGAGAAACGACTTTTTGTTGGTATTATTAGTCTTCTGAATCAATAGAAATCGCATTGGATATTCTATCGAGTTCAAATAGATTCATTGGAATCATTCTCACTGCAGATGATAGACTAAAGCTCTATGGACCAGACTGCCATATACTAATTATTTTGCCTACCCCGAGGATCTATAATTGCAATGTCTCTCTACCATGCATTTTGGGTATTCTGTACTTTTCAATAGTGATTTTGATACTATGATTTGAAATCCATGGTTCTGACATTATTTGATGTATGGATTCTCCATATCCACTATCTAGTTTCTTCAAAATATTTTTGTCACCGTATATGTTGTTCTGGCTTTTTATTCAGGATAGTGGCACCATTGTAATCCTGAACTAAAGTATTGATATCCATACTTGAACACATTGGCATCTCAGTTAATCAGTTATCACGATGGTATGGAAACTCAGAGACCTTGTTGAAGGTGTCATCACTGTTAGGTTTAGTCTCTAATTAGTTAGCATTTCATATAGTCTCATCGCACTTGTAATTATGTATAGATAAGCTTGGATACTTGTCAAATATATATAGTTAAAATCCTAAACTAGTGATGATAGCTATGTTACAACTCATTTGACCGAGACAGTGTTATGCAATGGTCCTATTCACAAACGAAGTTATGAACAAGCCTGATTCACATCTAGGAAGCTTGATTCATGAGATTTTGTAATTTGTATCTTTTTTATGAACTTTTGATGACAACTAATTGAAGAAGAGAAAGGATCGGGTGCAAGAAGGACCATTTGAAGTGAAGCTCTATTCGTTGTGGATCCTTCTCTCAGTACAATTCTTCTTAGCATATATATCTTCAGTAGACCAACCAATATTGGCATTAACAGTTAGCACCAAAAGAATAATTCATTGTTCTCTTTGAAATCAAGTATGGAATTAAGGAACTTTAAAAGATTTGGAAAGCAGACAAACTTTGAAATGGCTTATGGGCTTATAGCTTATTTTATTCTTTTAATGGTTGAGCTCATTTGCAGGTGGTTCTCCATATATCATAAATTATGGACTCTAAAGAAGTCAAGGGTTATACTCCATTTATAACATTTCAGCCCTCTATGACTGTTCAAAATTCCTGGTAATGCATCGAGATTAGAAGCGTAGGGCCGACCATCCACTCACTGTGATTTAACTATGTTTTCAACACTACAATGGTTAATATATGTTTCAATCTCATTTGATTCAACTTTAGTTTCAGGATCCTATTCAATGTATCATAGACATTCTTAATCTATGTTCAATATTGGCCCTCGCGATAACCAACATAATTAGCATATTATCTGAGAAGTAGAGTTATTTGGCCTACCTTGAGCTAAAATATATCTCGTATTGATCTTTACAGCTCCGATAATCAATAGGAAAAAGTTAAGGGCTCTTGCAATCCTCTGAATACAATGATTTTGTTTAAAGCACATTCTATCAGTAAATCAAAGACCTTCAGGAAAATGATTATGTGCAAAAATAAGACAATGGCAATTTTTGTAATAAAGGAAGTGGCCTTCTAAATTTTTTACCTATGATTAAACTTGGTTGTGATCCTACATTGATTTTCCTTACATTAATCTTGTAGCACAAAGCATAATTGACATGACATCCTGGCGAAGACTGAAAATCATTAATTACTATGAGCTTGCAGCTACAAGTGGAAATAAGAAACAAGAAAGGAACAACAATTATAGGCCAAAATCAAACCTCTGAAGGATCTGTCAGTAAAGGAAATTGCAACACCTTTGATAACAAGTACACCTCACCTAAAGCATTCAATCCTGAAGATCATCTAGAAGAAGTGCATAATACTCTTACTAGTTCTCTATTAATCCATGTGAAAAATAGAAGCAAGTATACAAGCACAATAAGAAAAAGATCACGATATCTTGATTGCATTAAATCATGATTTTGTGAAGAATGTTTCTACATATATGAATGCCCAATGAGAAATCCTTCTTCCCATCATGATTTGGGTAATTTGATGCAATGAAGGATGAGACAAATAGGACTATGATGACTTAGACATTTTCTGAAGTTGTTGCCCCATCTGACTTAAAGAAAGGCTTAAGAGGGAGCCATAAAATCTTTGATGTCTATTCTTGTCTAATGATTCCTGATGAAAGGCATGTCTTCATAACCGAATTTTATATAAGCTGCATGATTATGATTGGATAATTCCAGCACATGGACCATAAGATTAAAAGTAGGCTGCATACAACTCAATTCTTATGTTTTAAATAAGCTTACCTTTCAAATATTCAAAGGGTGATGTGATGTTATAATATGATGTCTGATGACTCTTGTTACTTAAGAAGAAGTATAATTGGCTGACTTTGGTGCATACATGAATAATAGGGTGTTGATAGCTTGATGGATATGCTCTGAACATCCTTGTTCTTGATGAAGAAGCCTCAGCTATATGACATCCTTGTTCTTGATGAAGAAGCCACAAAGCCTCATGATAATAATGATTTCTAGATATCCTAACCTAAGGCCCATGCCTATATAGAAGGTGCCCTAAAATCATTTAAATAATAAATTCCTAAAGGTTGCCATGGATAAATTCATTGATAAAAATATAAGCTCATTGGAGCTAGGGAAAACCTCTCTCATTTGATAAAAAATGTTTTATTTGATGATATGAATAACTAGGGTTTTGTTTAGTGAGAGACAATGTATTTTTTGCCAAAACATTCTATTTTACAAGAAAATAATTCCAGAAATTATGGGTATCGTTCTCATGTCGTCCTTGGCCAAACACACTTACATCAACCTACAAAACAATTATGCTGCTCTATTTGGATTTCATGCCCATGAACAAAATTCTCATTATGTTCCTGTAGGCCTTCAATAAGTGAGTTACAACTCAAATTAAAACTACAATTTGGACTCCAATAAAAAACCATTAATCACATTATAGTTATAAAATTGAATGACAACTAGGAGTACCTCTCTCATTTGATTCCACTAGCAATTTCCCCAGATGTTGCAAAGGAAACAATGTAAGGCATAAATTGAAGAAGAATTCTGACATGTAAATTATCATTCAAGCTAACATTTAGTAAATAAGGTTCCATGCAAAGGTAGAAGATGAAGGTAAATGATTTATATTCTGTGAAATTTATAGAATGTGTAATGTTTCTAACATACATTGCCTCTTGAAAAAAAAAAATTTACATCATGAACAACATGATGATTATCCTTCGACATTTAAATTTTCATAACAACTTGTGGAAGACAATGGAGAGTCGAAGAAGAAATAAGCAACCTACAAAAACAATATTTCATTCAAAATATAGAGAAGAATTATTATTATTTTAAATATGGAAATTAATTGTTAAAATTGGCTATAATGAGTTTGCATGTCAATTGTGTTATAATGAAATTAGAGTGAATGAAATTGAGCTTACCTTTGTCATGGAATTTCAATAATTCTAGTCAAAAATGCAAGAGGAATGATGGCATATCGAACACCATTGAATATTTATGTGTAATGGAAGATGCATATTTCTTAATTGCTAGTCCGCTCATATTTTTCGCATTTTGTCGTGTTCATGAATGTGGATTATATGTTACATAGTAGATTTTAAGGCTAGTAATAATTGTATAGTTGGTTGAAGGCAGTATAATGGTATATTTTGATTTGGAACTGGTAGAAATATTGTTTCTATATTTTGTAATGTAATTATTGATTCCTCTATTTCTTTGAAGTAACTATATAACTGTGATATCAAGGAGTCCATGCGTTCTATTTCAGAAGATAGATAATGTTAAAAGAAAGTAGTTAAAAAATATAATAACAATTTAATATTTGCAGCTATGTATTAATAATGAGTAAATTTGACTATTGTTAATAGATAGAAAAGGTATGTGATAAAAGTAGATTGAACTAAATAATTATGGGAAACCTTTTGGAGATGTTAACATATGGATTGGAGAAGGTCATCTGGAGGAAACATTAAACAAAGAATTTATTCTGCATGTTTTCTTGGAGAAATAATTTTGTTGTATTTCATTCTTATGTAATGATCGAAATTGAATGTGAGGAAAATTTGGAGATCTTGTTGACAATGTAGGTTCAAAGAAGCAATGCTAAGGAAGACTAGGATTCAAAGAAGGAAGGAAGGGAAGATGCTTCATTTGTAACAGGTTTGGCCACTATGAAAGGGAGTGTCATAATAAAAGGGATACACTTTAGGATGGTGACAACAACTACCAAAACAATTTCAGGGGTGACAATAATCAAATGAATGACAGGTTGAATAACAAAGGAAAACGGAATGCTCTCGCTACTCAACATGGAAATGGTCGACCTCCCAAAAGATCAAGAAAATCTAGGTACGATGAGTCTAATGTTGTAGATAACAAAAAAAGAAGAATTTTATCTTTTATTTTCCCTCTCCGATGCCTCTCCTTTGGATACCTTGGGAAATTGGTTGATTGGTAGAGGTTCATCTTATTAAAAAAAAAATTGTTTCTCCCCATGTAGGTTGACCATACCAATGTAAAGTTTCATTGTTCAAAAGTTTAGGGCCTCCTTGGTACAACCATGCATGCCATATTCAGTGACTATGGCATGATCTAAGGTAAATTGAGTAATAAATTTTGTGCATCAATAGAGTTTTGGCATTTTCTGGCTAAGTCAAGGCACCAACACCACAATTGTTATAAATTACCTAGTCAATTCTCAAGAGAGCCTCTTTTGTCTCATCACTATATCAATCCATGAAATGGTGGAGAGCCTAACAATCTTCTCTTTTAATCACTCAAGCTAGACCAATTTGACAAGCTGTATTCCTACATAACAAAACATTTTCCATGTTTTTTCTTCCTCATAAAAAGAGATCAGTGACAAGGATGCCTGAAATCAAAGAACAACATGAAGGTACATGTCTAAGATGTACCGAAGGAAATATTACAAGGGAAAGACCATAGATGTGGAACAACCCAAGGGGTTTGAGATTCATGACTAAAAATCTCATCTATGCAGGTTGAAGAAAGCTCTCTATATTTTGAAGCAAGCACCCCAGGCTTGGTATAAGAGGATTGATAGCTATCTGATGAAGCTAAGATTCACCACGAGTGAATCCAATCCAAACCTATGCCTGAAGTTTGTGGATGATAGACCTCTCATACTGGTACCCTGTGAAGATGACCTCTTTTTGGTAGGTACAAACCCTCTCATTTGCAAAAGTAATAGGGAGTTGGATTCCAAATTTGGAATGGTGGACTGCAAGCCTGTGACTACCCCTATGGAGCTTAACATCAAGAAGTTATGCAATAGTGCTGCCAGACCTTATTTGGGAAATGTGTCTGAGTTTTGTCAACTCATAGTAGCATTGATGTTCTTGGTGAAATCCCATCCAGATATATGTTTGGAAATTAGCATGTTGAGCCAAAATATGGTTGAGCCTCATTGGATTGGTGCCAAGAATCTTCCAAGATATCTTTGTGGCACAATCACTCATGGACTAAGATACACTACTAGAGCTATGAGGTTGCATTATTATTTTGATCATGATTGGACAAGTAGTGTGGAGGATCGCAAGAGCACTTCTAGGTTCTGGTTCTCTTTCGGATTTGCTTCGATATCCTGGATGAGAAGGAGGCAAAAGTCGGTTGCTTTCAGCACTACTGAGGCTAGATACATAGCTATGAGTATGGTCTTGTGTAATGTCTGGTTGAGGAAGATATTCAATGAGCTGTTTGGACATGTTCTGGATACCATCGTGATATTTTGTAACAACCAGAGTGGGATTCGATTGTTGAGGAATCCTATGTTCTATGATCACTCCAAGCATATAGACATCAGGTACCACTTTATGTGGGATATGGTACAATGGGGAGCAAGAAGGCTCCATCACTTGAGGACTAATGTGCAGGTCACTGATTTTCATATGAAGCCCCTGGAAAAGGTCAAATTCTTGACTTTCCGAGAATGACTAGGATTCGTGGAGAGACCCTCTCTTGATGGTCCTGTACGATATGGACATTGAGCTATGGGTGCTTCGAGGGTCTTGGGGGTACTTCTTGGAGCGATGAGCAACCATAGGGTGAGTGGTTCAGCCTTCCCCTAGTTGTTTGCTATGTAGGCAGGATGAGTGGTTGGTCATTATGTTGTTGAGACACAATCATAGGTTGAGTGGTTCCGCTTTCCACTAGTGATTTGTTGTGTACAGGGTGAGTGGTTCACCTTCCCCTGGGATACCCCATGGTGGCATGTAGGCAGGATGAGTGGTTGATTCTTCTCATACTGAGCCATCCTACCCATGCAGTGTCAGACTTACGGGAAGTACCTCTCATCTGGCCAATGAGCAGGGAATAGAGGAAAGGGACCATAGTACTACTAATGGATGCGTCATGTAGTACTGTACTCCCTATGCTATAATGATATTTATCTGGGATCAATTGGAGCTATTTTCGAATTAGTAAGAGTGGTATGAGACACTCTCTTTATTTGGAACTGATTTTGGATTAGTAAGAGTGGTATGAGACACTCTTTTTACTTGGAATTGATTTTAGATTAGTAAGAGTGGTATAAGACACTCTCTTTATTTGGAACTGACTTTGGATCAATAAGAGTGGTATGAAACACTCTCTTTATATGAGACTCACTTCGGGTCAATATAGGATGGTATGGTAAATTCTCGATCACTTATTCTTCTTCATAGTTCAGTAGAGTGGAGTAGAGCAATGCAGGGCATTGCATTGATGGCAGATATAATATGGAATGGTAGACGAATTAGCAGATGGAGTTATCCCTAGTTGGGAGGGAGTGTTAAAATTGTAAACTAGGGCGAAACTCCATGTGGGTATTCCTATTTATTACAGATGATATTTTTCTTCGATTCATCTCATCAAGAGGTGTAGGATTGATCTAAAGACCATCCGATTTCAATGTGTATTCATGGAAATAGGAATTTATTCGTGTTATGTGACAATTTGTCAAGGTTGACCAACAACAAAATTAACCCACCTATCCTCAACGTTTTATTATAAATAGAAGAGGTTTTCAAGTATTTTTGTACACACACTTGACTGTTGATCTCTCTCCACTTGTTTTGGGTTTTGGTGGAAAGATAGATCTAGATGATGAAGCCCTAGAAGCAGGTGGAAATGAGATAGGTTGGCCACAATAAAGAAGGATTCTATACATTGTCCTAATAGAGATATGATGCTCTAACCGTAACCCGAACTGGGAGTTGAAGTTCTTGTCCAGTTGTGCACTAATCCGCTATCAAGGGAGGGTTAATGATACCCTAAATATACTCTTAAAGGAGGAGTCATAGCCACAACCTTGGAGGATCCCTAGCTATTGTAAAACATGCCCTAGTTGCAAGCCTTATGTGTTGTCCTAAAGTGATGAAATCGCAGTGAAGAGAGGCTCCTTTGCTATCCCAAAAGAAGGCTCTTCATCATAGCAAGGAGGATTCCATACGCTGTCAAAGGAAGATCCAAAAGAGCCCTAGCCGTAGTTTTCTATTCAGAAGCTAAGACACAATCAAAGGGAGCCTAAATGAACCCCTAATCTACAATAAGAAAGGGACTCAATACACAGTCCTAAAGGATGTGTTATAGGCATTGTTCAAGTAAGGAGACCTAGCACATCTTAGCTACAGTCTTGAAGCCCAGCCATGTTGAAGGGATAAGTCTCTACATCTATCTTATGAGGAGGACCTATACGCTGTCAAAAGAGGTTCTAACCAATAGTTAAGTAGGGCTCTACTACGCTGGCTAGAGGAACTATAAACCACTATAAAGGAAGGCTTCACAATTATGATGAGGTCCTAAGCTATAGTAATGAGAGACCCCAATCCACTGATGGGAATAATCCCTAATGTCATATCAAGACTTGAAGAATCAACATAGTATTTCAGTGCCAATGTGATGATGACAACGTTGTGATTGAAACTTTTCCTGAGGAATCTTTATAAGGTTGGTAACCTACAGTCATATTATATTCATGAAATATGTCCTAGACCAAAGTTCAGATCAACACAATCAGATTGAGTCAAGTCCTTGTAGGACTTATACTACTTCAATGATATTATTTGCTAACTGAAGATTATAGGGCAGAGTTGCTGCTAGGCTAGGCCATAGGGCATAGCCAACAACAAAGGTATTGACATGAATAGTGGAGCTGCACCTCGAAGTCATGCATTGGTAACTGTGTGAAGGAAAAGGATTGAATGTTGACACCATATCTCATAAAGCAGTTACAACTAGTACAACAAGAAGTTATTAGTGTTTCTGGGAGCTGTATTAGGTCAAGGGTTGACAATGTTTTACTCAATTTGATGAGCATCCTATTGGTGCCATATCGATGATCTTCAGAAGAAGGTTCTGTCTAGTTTTACTACCATTGACTTCTCTATTCAAGGGTTTTCTACTACTATTATAAATTTCAGTTTTGTATATTTGTACTATCTCTCTGCTGAACTATTGAAGATCATAAGAAGATTTGATCAAGGGTTCCCCACATTAGGGTTTGTCCTTAGCTGGTGCCACATCTAGTGTCCTCTTGTCTTGGCTTGTTTTTTGCGATTTATGTTTATGTTCTATCTGCATTTTACTATCATGTTAAATGTGATTGCTAATCTGGAATTGATATTGAGTTAATATGGAAAATTGAAGTAGATTTTCTCTAGACATAGAACATACCTAAAATTAACAATAATTGTTTGAGTCCTATTATTGATTGAGTTATGTACCTCTTGAATTGGAATTGGGTTAGGTAGCTAAATAGAAACTTTGAGTTTTCTTCCAAGTCTGGGTACTTGTCTACGATTTCTGGCACATATGCAATCCTTGAAAGTGTGAGAACATGCAAGAATAAAATCCTAGGATAAATACCCATTTGATTATAAGGACTTCTCTTACATTGATGTTAGAGCACCAGCAAGAAAATTTATGATATCTTAACACAAAGAAATAGGTAATCAAATTCCCTTAAAAAGCACATAACTTTCCATATGCCAAAAGCTGAGGAAATAAATAAGATGGAATCCGATCCAAGCAAATGCCCCATATTATCATCCTATGCTTAGTAATTATTACAAGGAAATGGGTTGGGTATGTTTTTAAATTATGTACAATAAAAAAAGAATGAATCTAAAGGTAGCCCCAACAATCTAAACAGGCAACACGATATCAATTTACCATGTCAATCTAATAATGTAGCACATATGGACTCATCTTCATATTTCTTCCTTGAGTTTCCTGTCTATTTCACTTGTCAAAGTGAAGGATATTCCCTTCGATTATGTGTATACAATGGGATGGTATCTTGATCATTGAGGAATTAGATGAACTTACAGCTGATTTTATCTCTTTAGAGATAGCATCGGTGTATTCTAGCTCTGTAAGTGTCATTTAATAAGGTTGCAGATTTTCACATATTACAAAAATACGTCAATATATGGCAAGATCATAAACAACCATACAAATGGCAATTGTTTCCCATTGAGAAGAATCTATATAACCCTCTTAAGGTCCTGCAAAGCAAGGAATGGATTTTAAAGAATATATATACTCTTCTCAAAATATTCATAGTTCTCCAAATTGCAACCAAGACTCAAGTACTATACAGTTGCTATTCTTGTACTCTGGTTTTCATCATATGATTAGGACAATAAATAACTATACAAACATATGTGTCCTATTGATAAAATTTGTATACCCCTATCAAGGTCTTACAATAAAAGGACATCGATTAGCAAGAGTTTATATACTCGACACAAAATATTCCATGTTCTCAAAGTTGCAGCTGAGCCTCAACAATTGTACATTGAAGTTTTTTATCTAGCAATTATGCACCATATAAATAGCCCTTGAAAGGGTAAAGCTACAGAGAAAATTTCAGCAAAGTTGGTTGGAGGAGAAACTATGCTGCAAAAGGTATCAGATTTGGTGTTGAATATAGAGCTGCAATGCTGCAAGGTGTAGAATAATTGGCAGGGTGAAACAGTAGTTGATAGGTCTAAAACTGGCTCTAGTACTGGCACTGGAGAGGATGGAGAAGCTAAAACTAACATACATGACCATTTGTTGATTGAAGTGCCCTGTAGTTTCTACAACTTATCAACCTTTCTTTTCTGCAGGGAAAAAGTGTAATCAAAGAGAGACCGAAGAAATATTTTCTTCATTCACCTACTGGAGATGATAATAATTTATTCAAAGAGCTATTTTTTAAGAAAACAAATAGAAATCTAAAACAAATACATATTTTAGGAAAAAACTATGGAAGATCGGCCTCACAGAAAAAATGGTAGTAAATGTCGAGCTTGTAAACATGTCTTGGAGGTCTAGAAGGGTTGTTGACAGAAGCATCTCACTTATTAATGCTACACGATAATCCCCGACCATATTGGAGTTAATGTGTGCACTGGCTATGTGCACCAGCTAATGCTCCTCAAAGCATGGATTATGTATCTGCTCAAAAGTTTCCCAAATCGTTGAACACCAAATATTTAGAGCACCATTTGAAATTTAAAATTTTCCCACAAATTTTTTTGAAAAGTCTCCATCATAATATTTTTTTAAATACACATTTGCCAGGAGTTCTATTAATTGGCACTTTTATTTTATTAATACAAACCATATAATATCAACTCACATTTTCATCCTATAAATTATATAAACTCACATTTGGATTCTATAAAGTATTCAACTTAGAGGCACTGCGAGGTGATTTTGTACCATGTGCATAGTTTATATTATTACTAAGCCTTAAAAACTACTCGTAGGCCCTAGGATGATCATGGTGTTTCTCCTTAGATGATATCCAAGGCCCCAACAAAATCCATCCTTGTTGGGCAATTCCTCACATTAACACACATACAACATCTATATACCTATGGTTTATAATGATGGAAAATAGTGTTCTACATCACCTAATTGTGCAAAAAGCCCCAAATAACCTAGATTCGTTGTCAAACATGTGCCCAATATTATCATATTATCCTAAATTATCCATTAGCTCATGGAGATAGAGGGTTCAAGGACTGTCACCTGATGGTTGTGGACTATAGTCCATCGAGAGGTCAAATGTTAGGTAAATTTATTAAGGACACCTCAAGATCAACCAACACTAATGCAATGTATTAGTTGTTGGTACAGCGACCTATCAAAATGTCACAATAATGGGTAGTAGACATTAGTATGTAGGACACTAGTCACCAACAAGAAACCCTGATATCGATAGAGTAATGATGTGGTGAGGGGATGTGGACCCGGGATACTGCGTGTCAATTGTGTGGTAGTTGATTTGACATGCTAACATCTCATTATGATGTGGTAGTAATGCAGGTCTAGATGACATGGCATACCAATGTGGCAAGTGATGTGGCATGTTCACATGGCAATGGAAGGTTGACTTGGCACTGAGGTGATGTCTAGGTGGTAACCATATAGCAACAACGTGGATGTTAGGATTTTGGATGTTAAGATATTAGCTAATTAGTATCAATGACACTCTTTAGCCTCTTCCCGAGGGCCCGGTGGCTTGATAGCCCGACCATTGGCCTTTTAAGATATCGGGTATTGAGACACTAGGGCTTTAATCTACGAGCTCATTTGTATGTTAGATGTTTAGTATCAAGACAATAAGTATGTATAAAGAATTAAGTTTCTTGGGGGGATAGGGGCTTAGTGATCCGATATATGGATAAGGTAGATGATGGAAAGGTAACTGTGTTAATTGATGACCCATTGTTTGGTTATGTGAAGACTGAGTAAGAAAGTTTTAAACTAATGTGATACTTCCTAAGTGGTCGATAGTGGATATAATAGCTAAATTAATTGACTAGGTAAGCTACCGTGGAAGTTTATAGACCATTTTAAAATGGTGATGTGTGGGAAAAGGGATGCCATGTGTTTGACAAGAAGCAAATAAATATGTACAGGAGAGGAGTTACAATATAAACTTAAATAATACCAAGGGTCAAATAAAACACCTTCTTTTAGACTATCCAAAATGAGAATTTGTAAAGAAGAAACTAGGATCCCATCTTATTGTTTATATCATTGGTAAAATGAACATGGCCTGATTCTTCAAAAGCTCTTGTAATGGAACCAAAGTTATGTATCACATGAATAGTTATAGGTAAGAATTCCCATAAATGTTCTTGATTACTATGTCACATATTGAAATCTTTAATTTCACAAATAGTTTCATCATCTCTAATAGATCAAATAACTACTACATTAGGTAGCACTTTTGATGGATTTTACTCATTGTTAACTAGATTTATTATTTCTTTGTGACTAAAGTTGAAAAGTGGAAATACAAAGTATTTAATAAATGAGAGTATAGTATTTCAAGGGTGTTACCAAGCGTATTGCTTGAGGTTTTATATGAGACAAATATATATTGCTAGAAGAATAGAGATTGAAAGATAAAAGGTGTAGCAATAGGAATCAAAATATAACATGGAAAATTTCAAACACTTTTCCATGCTAGATATTCCAAAATATATATTAGCAGTCAATAGGAATTAACTACTAAAGGGAAATAAGCATTGTCCATACAACATATGTGGGGAAAATATTTTCTTTGTAGGTTTTGTATTGAAGTGGCTTGGGAGCTTATACATGGACCGTGAACATTATCTTACACCTGTTTTGGGCCCTTGGGGACTAGTTTTCATCCTTGAAAAATGTTCAAGGGCCTAAGAACTATCACTTAGATGGTCTCCATGAGCACCACTAGGTCAACTATTCACCTTAGATGCACTAGGTGGTGGTTTTGTACCATGTGCAGAGTTTTCATTATTACTAAGACTTAAAAACCACTCATAGGCCCTAGGATGATAATGGTGTTTCTACTTAGATGATGTTTAAAGCCCCAACAAAATCCATCCTTGTGGGGAAAAATTATCCTCACATTAACACCCATACAACATCTATATACCTATGGTTTATAATGATGGCAAATAGTGCTCCCCATCACCTAATTGTGCGAAAAGCCCCAACTAACCTAGATGCCATGTCAAACATGTCCTTGATATTAGCATATTATCCTACATTATCCATTAGCTCATGGCGATAGAGGGTTCATGGACTGTCACTTGATGGTTGGGGACTATAGTCCATCAAGAGGTCAAATTTCGGGCTAACTGTATTAAGGACACCTCAAGGTCAGCCAACACTAATGCAATGTATTAGTTTTTGGTATATCGATCAATCAAAATGTCACAATATTGGTTAGTAGACATTAGTAAGTATGACAGTAGTCACCAACAAGAAACCTTGATATCGATATAGTAATGAGGTGGTGAGTGGATGTGGACCCGAGGATACCACATGTCAATTGTGTGGTAGTTCATTTGACATGCTAACATCTCATTATGATTTGGCAGCAATGTGGGTCTAGATGACATGGCATACCAATGTGACAAGTGATGTGGCAAGTGAAGTGGCATGTTGACATGGCAATGGAAGGTTGACATGGAGCCGAGGTGATGCCTAGGTGGTAACCATATAGCAACGACATGGGTGTTGGGTTTTGGATGTTAAGATATCGGCTAATTATTATCAATGACACTCTTTAGCCTCTTCCCAAGGGCTCGGTGGCTTGATAGCCCGACCATTAGCCTTTCAAGATATCAGGTATTAAGACATTAGGGCTTCAATCTACAAGCTCATTTGTATGTTAGGTGTCGAGTATCGAGATAGTAGGTATGTATAGATCATTAAATTTCCTGGGGATATAGGGGCTTAGTGATCCGATAGATGGATAAGGTAGATGATGGAATGGTAATTGTGTTAATTAGTGACCCATTGTTTGGTTATGTGAAGACCGAGTAAGCAAATATTAAACTAATGTGATATTTCCCAAGTTGTCGATAGTGGATATAATAGCCAAATTAATTGACTAGCTAAGCAACTGTGGAAGTTGATAGGCCATTATATAAAGGTGACATGTGGGCAAAGGGCTGCCACATGTTTGACAAGAAGAAGCTAAATAGGTATAGGAGAGAAGTTACAATATAAACTTAAATAATACCAAAGGTCAGATAAAACACCTTTTTTTAGACTGTCCAAAATGAGAATTTGTAAAGAAGAAACTAGGACCCCATCTTATTGTTTATATCATTGCTAAAATGAACATGGTCTGATTATTCAATATCTCTTGTAATGAAACCAAAGTTATGTATCACATGAATAGTTATAGGTAAGAATTGCCATAAATGATCTTGATTAGTATGTCACATATTGAAATATTTAATTCCACAAATAGTTTCATCATCTCTAATAGATCAAACAACTACGACTTTAGGTAGCATTTTTGATGGATTTTACTCACTGTTAACTAGATTTATTAGTTCTTTGTGACTGAAGTTGAAAAGTGGAAATACAAAATATTTACTAAATGAGGGTAAGTATTATTTCAAGGGTGTTACCAACTGTATTGCTTGAGGTTTTATATGAGACAAGTATATATTGCTCGGAGAATAGAGACTGAAAGATAAAAAGTGTAGCAATAGGCATCAACATAAAACATGAAAAATTTCAAATGCTTTTCCATGCTAGATATTCAAAATCTATAGTAGCAATCATTAGGAATTAACCACTAAAGGGAAATAAACATTGTGAATAGAACATATGTGGGGAGAATATTTTCTTTGTAGGTGTTGTATTGAAGTGGATTGGGAGTTTATACGTGGACCATGAACATTATCTTACACCTCTTTTGGGCCCTTAGGGACTAGTTTTCATCCTTGAGAAATTTTCAAGGGCCTAAGAACCATCCCTTAGATCATCTCCATGAGCACCACTAGGCCAACTATTCACCTCAGAGGCACTCTGAGGTGGCTTTGTACCATGTTCGTAGTCTATATTATTAATAAGCCTTAAAAGCCACTCATAGGCCCTAGAATGATAATGGTGTTTCTCCTTGGATGATGTCCAAGACCCCAACTAAAGCCATCCTTCTGGGGAAAAATTATCCTCACATTAACACCCATGCAACATCTATATACCTATGGTTTATAATGATGGCAAATAGTGCTCCCCATCACCTAATTGTGTGGAAATCCCCTACCAACCTAGATGCCATGTTGAACATGTCCTCAATATTAGCATATCATTGTATATTATCCATTAGTTGAAGGAGATAGAGGGTTCAATGACTGTCACTTGATGGTTGGGGACTATAGTCCATGAAGTGGTCAAATGTCGGGCTAACTATATTAAGGACACCTCAAGGTCAACCAAGACTAATCCAATGTATTAGTTCTTGGTACATCGAGCTATCAAAATGTCACAATATTGGGTACTAGACATTAGTAAGTAGGACACTGCTCACGAACAAGAAACCTTGATATCGATAGAGTAATGATGTGGTCAGTGGATGTGGACCCAGGGATACTGTATGTCAATTTTGTGGCTGTTGATTTGACATGCTAACATCCCATTGTGATGTGGCACCAATGTGGGTCTAGATGACATGTCATACCACTGTGGCAAGGGATGTGGCATGTTGACATGGCAATGGAAGGTTGACTTTGCACCAAGGTGATGTCTAGGTGGTAACCACATATCGATGACATGGATGTTGGGATTTTGGATGTTAAGATACCAGCTAATTAGTTTTAATGGCACTCTTTAGCCTCTTCCCAAGGAACCAGTGGCTTGATAGCCCAATCATTGGCCTTTCAAGATATCGGGTCTTGAGAGATTAGGGGTTCAATCTACAAGCTCGTTTGTATGTTAGGTGTCGAGTATCAAGACAGTAAGTATGTATACAACATTAAGTGTCCTGGCGGGATAGGGGCTTAGTTATTTGACACATGGATAAGGTAGATGATGGAAAGGTAATTGTGTTAATTGATGACCCATTGTTTGGTTATGCGAAGACTGCGTGAAAAAGTTTTAAACTAATGTGATATTTCCCAAGTGGTCGATCGTGGATATAATAGCCAAATTAATTGACTAGGTAAGCTACCATGGAAGTTGATAGGCCATTTTAGAATGGTGACATGTGGGAAAAGGGTTGCTTTGTTTGATAAGAAGAAAATAAATGTGTATAGGAGAGCAGTTACAATATAAACTTAAATAATACCAAAGGTCAAATAAAGCACCTTTTTTTTATACTATCCAAAATGAGAATTTGTAAAGAAGAAACTAAGATCCCATTTTATTGTTTATATCATTGCTAAAATGAACATGGCCCGATTATTCAATATCTCTTGTAATGGAACCAAAGTTAAGTATCACATGAATAGTTATAAGAATTCCCATAAATGATCTTGATTATTATGTCACATATTGAAATCTTTAATTTCACAAATAATTTCATCATCTCTAACAGATGAAATAACTATGACTTTAGGTAGCACTTTTGATGGATTTTACTCATTGTTAACAAGATTTATTATTTCCTTGTGACTGAAGTTGAAAAGTGGAAATACAAAATATTTAATTAATGAGAGTAAATATTATTTCAAGAGTGTTACCTTGAGGTTTTATATGAGACAAGTATATATTGCTAGAATAATAGAGTTAAGGAATAATTAATAAATTCCTAAATTCCTTATTTGAAATAAGGAAAAATCTCTATTTTTTTTAATAATTACTAAATTCATTATTTGACATAAATAAAAAAAATAGAAAGGTAGAATTTTTACTACATGCCTATCAAACATTTACTTACAATTCCATTCCAAATACCAAATTTTTCTTAAATAGAAAGTATACATGATTTTTTTAAATTTCATATTTTTCATTTATATCATTTTACAAATTCACAATCACTATATTTACATCCATGCATGATTTTGTCTGGTTTGCAAAAGAACAAATCTTCAAATTTATAAGCAACACATCTTTTTGTTTCAGATTTTTCTCTTTTGGAAGTTTGAGAGTTCATGCAAAATATAGGTTTTTTCCCACTTATTGTAATCATGTCTTTTTAATATACTCTCTTTTTCTCTTAATGAAAAATACTTTTACACAGAATTTACCCATCCAAGCCTGTAAATATTTGCAATTTGCTTAGTTGATATACGTTGGTTTGATCACTTCGTTGATAAATTAGTTGGTTTGATCGCTTTGTTGATAAATTAATTATCTGCGCAGACTTCGTTTAATCCTAAAACAATACAATACATATGCACAAAAAAATTTGTGATCGGTTGTGAGTTTGTTGTGAGCACTCTTTCTTCAGTAGCCAGGCCAGTAGCCAGGCCACTACAGGAACTTGTTAACGTTTTCAGTCTACCCCAAGTTTTGAATTGTTCTTACTTGATTTCAGTGGGCCAATTTGGCCTCTAATTTATTACTAGTGAATTCCCAGACCCTAAGTATCCTTAAGCATTAGTATTAGTTGTATATTCAATGCCATTGCTCTTATGCCTCCATTTCTTATGCTTCACATTCTACTGATATCCTTCCATGGCACATTAATCTCTTCACTGTATACACAAATGACCATCGATTGTTTTTGCAACCTAAAATGTTGGGAAATTCTGGTAATTCCAAACAAAACTTAACAGAGAACATGCTCTGTTTTTGCACACAGGATCTTAACACAGGGAACCTAAAAATTGTTTGCTAGAGAACAAAGACTTTAACATGCACAATAAAACTTTGTATTCATTAACCACAACAACTGCTGTTACAAATTTCTTCCTCTCTCAGAGGGGTTTACACAAGAACTTCCACAAAAAAAATTACTCTGTTTCTTTAGAAAATTTTACACTGTTGTGTGTAAATTTTTTTTACATTCACTGCTGTAAAACCAAATCTCTTACATATGCTGCTGCATTTTTCACATTCGTTATCTCAAAGAACAAAACAAGACATTTTTACTCCGCCTGCTGTGCATTCTCTTTTTCAACAAACAACTACACATAACATCACATTCGTTATCTCAAAGAACAAAACAAAACATTTTTACTCCCCCTGCTGTGCATTCTCTTTTTCAACAAACAACTACACATAAAATTTCCTCACGCTGCTACGTGTAATACATTACAATGAAATGAACAACATATTTTTTACTGCTGTGTATAAATAAATAAAAAAAAACTTACATTTGTTGCCGCAAGTTTCTCCCTTTTTTTTTTTACTTCCCACTGCTATGTGTTTCATTACACATACCATAAACAACAAAACAAAATAACATTACATATTACTTTGGACCATACTCCCGTAGAAAATAAAAAATAATAAAATCGAAACATTACATATACATTTACCTATGCCCATACTTCCAGTCAATTAAATAGATAATAAAATTAAAGTTTTACTAACCTTTACTGACCGGAGTAAATTCATTAATTATTATACTGTTAAACCTGGTGGTCAAAAACAAAAACTTTCACTCCACGCAAGTTCATTGTTGGAGGCTTGTATCAACTGTTGATCTGCCCCTCATTGATCGGACAGCTGTTGACAATATCGCATGGAATTTTCTTGCGGAAGTTTACATTCCGATGAAAAGTTGTTTTGGAAATCAGCGTGAGGACACTCGTCAGCTGATGATTGTCATTGCTACCATTTGAGAAAACACCACCATTGCAAAAAAGACAGTGCGATGGAAACTGGTGGTTTTCTGGAATAAATGCGCACGCCAATTGAAATTAATATTTCAACACTCCCTTTTAATTTCAACTGCTAGGTTATCAGTCATACCCAGACATTTCCTCAAAAACTCAAGACTTTTATGTCCCAATGGCTTGGTCAAAATATCTGCAACCTGCTCCTGAGTCTTGCAATGTTTTAAAATAATTTCTCCATTGTTTACCAATTCTCTGATGTAGTGAAGCTTTGTGTCAATTTGTTTCATTCTCTTATGAAACATAGAATTTTTGGATAATGCAATAGCTGAGCTATTGTCACAAAAAATCACAGTTGCTTGTGCTTGTTCTTGGCATAAGCTCCTTAACATCCTTCTCATCCAAACTGCTTGACATGCTGCTGCTGTAGCTACCACATATTCTGCCTCTGTTGTAGACAACGCTACAATAGGCTGTTTTTTAGAAGCCCATGTAATAGCTCTTGAACTGATGTGAAAAACATAACCGGATGTGCTTTTCTGATCATCTACACTTCCAGCGCAATCATTATCAGTGTATCCAATTAAATCTGAACATTCTGAAGCAGTATATAAAATGCCAAGCCTTTTTGTACCTTTAACATACCTCAAAATCCTCTTTGCTGCCTGCCAATGTGCTTCTCTTGGCCTCTCCATGAATCTAGAAATTAAACTAACAACATGCATTATATCCGGCCTAGTTGTAGTCAAATACATGAGGCTGCCAACTATGCTCTTGTATAAACTAGGATCAAAATCCTTGTTGTTGTCCTATTTGTTGAGTTTTAATCCCATCACTATGGGAGTGATTGCTGCTTTGCTCTCTTGCATATTAAATCTTTCCAACACTTCATTTGCATATTTCTCTTGTGAAATAAAAATCTCATTTCTATTTTGTTCTACTTCTATTCCTAAGAAGTATCTCGGCAAACCCATGTCATTCATTTCAAATTCTTCTTTCATGATTTTTTTGAAATTTTCAGTAAGATAATCATCATTACCTGCGAAAATAACATCATCAACATATAACACAATAATTAGAATTTTACTATCCTTTTCTTTGTTGTAGAGGGTGGGTTCTCCTTCACATTTTTCAAATCCATTTTCCAGTAGATATGAATCTATCCTACTGTACCACGCTCTTGGTGCTTACTTCAGCCTATAAAGAGTTTTCTTCAATCTGCATAAAATGTGCTCTTGGCCGTTCTTTTCATAGCCTAGAGGTTGTTCAATGTAAACTTCTTCCATTAACACTCCATTTAGGAATGCTGACTTCACGTCCATTTGGTAAACTTTCCACTTGTTTTGAGATGCTATGGACAACACTGCTTTCACGGTTTCCATTCTAGAAACTAGTGCAAAAGTTTCCTCATAGTCTCTCCCATATTGCTGTTTATATCCTTTGACAACAAGCCTTGCCTTGTGTCTTTCTATTTTGCCTTCAACATTACTGTTGGTCTTGTAAACCCATTTAACTCCAATGACTTCTTTTCCTTTTGGTAGTTCAACTAAATCCCATGTCTTGTTTCTTTCTATGGCATTGATCTCCTCATCCATAGCTTCTATCCATTTCCTATCCTTAATTGCATCTTCGAAATGAATAGGGTCATCAGCATGACAATATAAAGAATACAAAGAATTCATACCTTCATCATAAATGTCACTTAAATTTCTGAATTTCTTACCTCTTTCATTTGGTGTACAAGTGCTTGAAGAAGCACTTGAATTTCCTCCTTGTGATGTGCTTGGAGAAGCACTTTCATTTCTTCTCAAGGGTGTTGCTTGCTATCCTTGTGATGGAGCTGTTGTTTGGGGATGTATTTTAGCCGTCTCCTCATCATCTTCATCATGTGACAAAGAGCTTTTAACATTCACTGTTTTCTCTATGCTTCCATCCCAAGCTTCCTCTTTAATGAACTAAACATCTCTACTCACAAAAAAATTCTTGGTAGATGGTTTATACAACCTATAAGCTTTGGATTCCTCACAGTATCTAACGAAAATACATTTCTCCCCTTTGCTATCCAACTTCTTCCTTAGCTGATCTGGAATGTGTGCATAAGCGACACATACAAAAACTTTCATGTAGGTGACTCCTTGCTTTCTCTCAGTCCATGCTTCTTCCGGCACTCTATTCATGACTACTTTTGTAGGACATCTATTCAAAATTTACACTGCACAATGTACAACTTCATCCCAATAATAATTTGGCAAATGCTTTTCCTTTAACATACTCCTTGCCATATCCATGATTGTTTTGTTCTTCCTTTCGGCAACATCATTTTGATGCGTAGTGTACCTAGTGGTAAACTGTTTATGAATTCCATTTTCTCTACAAAAAAGTAGAAATTCTTTGGAGATATACTCACCTCCTCTATCAGTTCTTAAAGCTTTGATATGCAACCCACTTTGGTTTTCTACAAGTGCCATGAAATTGCGAAATTTTTCAAACACTTCACTTTTGTTCTTCAAGAAATATACCCAAGTCTTTCTAGTAAAATCATCAATGAATGTTAGAATATAGAGGCTGCCTGCAAGCGATGGAGTTTGCATCGGTCCACATAAATCTGAGTGGACAATCTCTAAGGGTGCTTTTGCCCTTATGCTTTTCCCTGATGGAAAACTTTCTCTGTGTTGTTTCCCCAAGATACAACCTTCACAAAGGTTGTCTGGTTTCTCTATCAATGATAATCCTCTTACTATTCCTTTTCTACTCAACAAGTTAAGACCTCCAAAGCTGAGATGTCCAAATCTCAAGTGCCACAACCAATTTTCATCCTTTGGTTCACTTTGGAAAGCCTCTTGTGTAACTGCTACAATTTCAACTCCATCTTTCAAATCTAATTTTATCTTGAGAGGGAACATCCTGTTCCTTGTCATTTTTACTTCAGCAATACATCGTTTCCTGGGTTTTCTATCCATGATGGTGCATAGATCATTCTCAAAGAAAACATTGTACCCATTTTGAACAAGCTGTCCAATACTTAAGAGGTTACATTTCATTCCAGGAACATAATAAACATCTTCCATGGTTTTCTTTTCACCTTTCTTTGTTAAGATATTTACCTCTCCTTTTCCCATAACAGAAACTTTACTATCAGTCCCAAGTATGACTTGTGACTTCACACTCTGATCTAACTTAGAAAACAGGGCTATGTTTCCTGTCATATGATTACTGCAACCGGAGTTTAGAAACCATATATCATCACTCTTTGTTTCAACTATATTACAAGCTAACAACAATTTATCTTGGGTGATATTTTCTCTAGTGATATTTGCACTAGTTCTCTTACTAATATCATGTTGCTTCTTCCTACATTCATTTGCATAATGCCCATATTTTTTACAATAATAACATTGGACATTGGAATTTTCATACCTTTGTCCTTGAGCATGATGTTGTCCACTTTGTTGGCTGCTGCCTTGGCCTTGGTTCTAAATTGGATTGTTGCCTCTTCCTTGAGTGTTTGCTCGACTATTTCTTCCACCTCTATTTTGGCTTCTGCCTCTTCCTCTTTTGTTTCTTCTGCCTTGACCTCTTCCTCTTCCAAAGGACATTTGGGTCTTAAAGGCATGCTCTAGAGATGAGTTTTCATTTCTGCTCAATCTCTGCTCATGTATTATTAGTGATGCATGTAGTTCATCAACTGAGAAGTTTGTGAGATCCTTGTCTCTTCTATGGTGGTGACAATCACGTCGAACTTTGAGGGTAGGACCCTCAATAGTTTCTCTACAATCCTCCTTTCTTCAAGAATCTCTCCATGAAACCTTATCTGTGTGGCCAGACCGATCATTTGTGTGAAGAATGAGTCAATATTATCTGACTCCTTCATGCATAGATTCTCAAAATCTCTCCTCAGCAACTGTAGTTTTACTGCCTTCACTTTCTCCATGCCTTGATAGGCTATCTTGAGAGTTTGCCATGCTTCTTTGGATGTCTTGGCTACTGCTATCCTTGGAAACACACTCTCATGCATTGCTTGATATAAGAAGAGGAGGGATTTAGAATCCTTCTTGTTATAGCTCTTCAACCGTTTTTTCTCTGCGTGAGTTAAATTATTAAACTCATTTTCATGGTTCTTCAAATCCATCCTCAACAAATTCCCATAAGTTTTGTGAGGCAAACAGGGCTCTCATAGTTATTGCCCAATAGTCATAGTTTTTTCCATTAAATAGTAGGAAATGGGTATTATAGATACCCATGCTAGTGCTGGTGCTGCAGCCAACCATTCTTGCACACTTAACTATACTTCAAATACTTGACTGTGTATTTAAAAATCACTGAGTGTCTTCAACAACAACACAAAAAACTTGAGAAATACCCTGGATTTTTGACTGAGTCTTCACTCTACTGGATAAGCTGCTGCAACGAAAAATCCTTCCTTCAGCTTCTTTGACACCATCAAAGAGCCTCGACAAGCTCTGATACCATGTTGGGAATTTCTGGTAATTCCAAACAAAACTGAACAGAGAACATGCTCTCTTTTTGCACATAGGACCTTAACACAGGGAAGCTAAAAATTGTTTGCTGAAGAACAGAGATTTTCACATGCACAATAAAACTCTGTATTCATTAACCAGAACAACTGCTGTTACAAATTACACAAGAACTTCCACAAAAAAATTACTCTGTTTCTTTAGAAAATTTTACATTGCTGTGTGTAAAATTTCTTTACATTCACTACTCTAAAAACAAATTTCTTACATATGATGGTGCATTTTTCACATTCGTTAACGAACAAAACAAAACATTTTTACTCCCCCGGCTGGGCATTCTCTTTTTCAACAAACAACTACACATAACATTTCCTCACGCTCCTGCGTGTAATACATTACAATGCAATGAACAACATATTTTTTACTGCTGTGTATAAACAAAAAAAAAATTACATTGGCAAGTTTCTCCACTTTTTTTTTACTTAGCACTGTTGTGTGTTTCATTACACATACCATGAACAACAAAACAAAATAACATTACATATTACTTTGGACCATACTCCCCTACACATTAAAAATAATAAAATTAAAACATTACATATGCGTTTACCTATGCCCATACTTCTGGTGAATTAAACAAATAATAAAATTAAAGTTTTACTAACTTTTACTGATCCAAGTAAATCTGGCGGTCAAAAACAAAAACTTTCACTCCACTCAAGTTCATTGTTGCTATGCCCCTCATTGATGGGAGGGTTGCTGACAATATCGCATGGACTTTCCTTGCCCAAGTTTACATTCGGATCAAAAGTTGTTTTGGAAATCAGCCTGACGACACATGTCAGTTGATGATTGTCATGGCTGCCATTTGAGAAAATACCACCATTGCGAGAAAGGTCGTGGGATGGAAAATGGTGGTTTTCTGGAATAAATGCGCACGATAGTAGAAATTAATATTTCAACATAAAACATGAAAACCCAACTCAGAAAACCATAGAATTCACCGTCTCCCAGTCTTGGCCGATGTTTGGAAATCTCCAAATTACTACACTTTTGTCTCATGGAGACTTGAATTTATTCTAATAATGGTCAGGCTTTGAATTGTTGACACTCTTTCTTCACCAGCGAGGCCACTACATAAACTTGTCATGATAGCTTTAATTGTAAGAACTCATGTAGTAGATTGGATACGGTGCTCATAGGACTCATAAAGGAATTTCAGCTATTGAGTTTGTTGAGTTTACCAAAGCCCAAAAAATGAATAGAATCCTAGCTATGAGAAGTTCTTGAAAACGCTGATGAAAGCCGTGGAATTGCTGAAAAAGTGGGAGAGTACCAGTTGTTTCAAATGTTTTCATAGACTCGGATATGGATTTCAAATCCATCAGCTGGAGGGGGGAATCTCCGACTTCCTCCAATACCAGATTCCTGTCAACATCTTTCTTGAAATAAAGAATCTCATAGCAGAGCTAACGAACCTTGGCCAACAGTACGAGTTGGAGTCAATGGATGAGAGCAAGATGAATGAAACAATCTTCAAACACGTGTCTAGGCTTACAAATGATCCACAACAAAATGAGATGATACTTCAACAAATAGGTGCAGATAATATGTTTGATGGTGCTCTTGTCGAGGTTCCTTGTAATTATGTTGGGTTGGAAGGTGTGCTTTTGTAGTTGGGTTGGAAAAAAATATTTGGAATTTGAAGCCAACTCTGCTCCAAAGTGAGGTGACTGTTATTGGCTTGCATGGTATGGGAGGTATCGACAAAACTACCCTGGCTAGCATACTCTGCCAACTCTTCTCGCTCCTCTATTCAGTTTTTTTTGGCAACGAATACCGTTCCTGCATTCTGCATGATCTCACGAGAACATACACTATGACATAGCGTAATCAATAAAAAAAAACAAATAATTTTTTTTTTTACAACTTTTCTGATTTTGAATCAATATATAAATACTGCAACTATTTTTTAACATCTAGCTCAACATTGTTTTGCATTTTGTCCCCTTTTGTCATAGGGATTTACATTCATTTTTTATCTTCTCCAATGTTTTATTGAATGCAGCCATTTCCTTTTGTGAAAGGAAATTCAAAGAGCCATTAAAAAGTTATTTCACTAGTTCATATGGTTTTATAGACAATAAAGGGAAACCTATGTATAGTGTGTGTACCCATCTAGAATCAAAATTCTTTGGATGAATTTCATCCCAGCAAGGGGTGTTGGGATAAAGACATCAACGATGTTTTCCAAAACAATATCATTTTCATCACTGTGTTAGAGTCCCCTAACCTGAAGGTAATTTTAGAGACCATGTGGGAGAAGATTGTCTAGAGGAAAAGACCTTAATTTCATAATGTGGAGGAAGCGTAGAGAGAAGTAGCAACAACTGCCAAGGCAAGCCAAGCTAGCTTTGGTGATATTGGATGATGTTTGGTCTCTGGCAAATTTGGAAAAAATGTTATTTGAACGTGTAGGATATAAGAAACTTGTGACAAGCCGAGCTCGTTCTACCATCCCGAAAATGACTTCTACTCAGCTTTATGAATTGCCATTGCTGGATGATGGTGATGCTATGTCCCTCAGTTTTATGAATTGCCATTGCTGGATGATGGTGATGCTCTGTCCCTCAGCTTTATGAATTGCCGTGACTGGATGATGGCGATGCTGTGTCCCTTTTATGCGTTTGGGCTTTTGGACATAAATCAATTCCAAGCATGGCTAAGGTTGATTCTTTTGTTAGGAGATTGCTAGATCTGAATGTGTCAAATGATGGTGATGCTGTCCCTTTTCTACATTTGGGATTTTGGACAGAAATCAATTCCAAGCACCGCTAAGCTTGATCCTTTTGTTAGGAGATTGCTAGATCTGAATGTGCCGATGTATCTTGAGTTTTGCACAGTTAATCTTACCATGAAATACTGTAGAGAATTTGAAAATTCAGATAAGTCTATTTCTCTTTTTCAAAATATGATTGAAGTTAAAATAATGAATTTTTGTTAACTACAAGATGATGATATAAAACATAATGAAGTTTCTGTTAACTACAAGTTTTTTTATTTATGGGGTTGGCAAACTAAAGGATTATATACTAGGGGAATAATAAGCCTTTCTACAAAGTTATCTTCCACAGGTGAAGACACGGGAAAAGAGATGGAGGAAGAGGTTGGAGGTTTACGGTGCCGGTCCCCAATTTGAGACGGCGGTTTTCTCCGATAATTCCATCTTTTCTTTTGCAGCGTCCTCATACATGTTTGAAGCAGCTTCATTAGACGTGTAGTGCGTTGCCGCCCAAGGTTTTTTTGGTCCTACAGTAAAAGATTTAAACATAAAGGAGTTTTCATGTGCCCTATTCGAATGCATGAAACACCGTACCAAGTTTCAAAAGCGTACCAGGAGGCCACAAATGAAATGATGGGATAGTAAGAGAAAAGCCTCGACTCTTCAATTAATCAAAAACAATGTGTCTTGAACTTAAAAAAAAATGTTAAAAATGAAACATTCCCCACACCTTTTTTTTTTTCTAATTTAATTATTAAAATTAAACTTTTTATGTTACAGATTGGTTGATGTAGAAAGAACCTGGTAGTCTAGGTTTAAAAGAGCTTCCAATATTTATTGGAAAATTTAGGAAGCTGAAATATATGGACATTTCTTTATGTGAGTGCTTGAAAGAACTTCATGAGGAAACAGGGCAGCTGAAAAGAACTCGACGAGCTTGACATGAGAGAGTGTTCTCGGTTAAGGAAGCTGCCTAAATCAGTTGGAGGGCTGAAACCTCTAAAAGCATGTTATATGTGACAAAAACATTGGGCAACAATGCAATCCTCTTAAGAGTTTTTCTGCTACTATGGATTTTAGAATTGAAATTATAGAAGCACACTTCAACATGGATTGGCTGAAGCACACTTTAGTTTTCATTTATTCTACATGTTTTTTAAAGAGTTA
>APFE030914036.1:99584-127103 GCA_000404065.3 Pinus taeda
AGATCATTGATGTGGCTTTGGAAATGAGTAATATGTTTCTCATAATTGTCAAAAATCCTTTTTTTGAATTTGAAACTTTTAAGATATAGCCCCACATACTCATCGTGCAGATTTGTGCCCCTAATATAAGATACAATAAATGCACCAGGATGTTCATGTTAAATAGATAAATAATATGGAATTCTTGTTGGATTTTCAAATTTTTCTTTTTGCCACACCATCAAACTTTGCTTTTGTGCCCCTTCTAAATTCCCTGTAACCCCACATACTCATTGTGTAGATTTGTGCCCCTGATATAAGATACAATAAATGCACCAGGTTGTTCATGATAAATAGATAAATAATATGGAATTCTTGTAGGATTTTCAAATTTTTCTTTAGCCCACACATTATCAAACTTTGCTTTTGTGACCCTTCTAAATTCCGTGTAAGCAAGGATTACCTTCAGATTTCTCACAAGCGGGTCCACATATCTATCAATGACCTCCTCAAGATCTTCAAAAGTGTCTTCCCCAATCGATAATCTTTTCCCAAGATGAAGGTAAGTGTCTTCCCAAATGATAGTGTTTTTTTTGCTAGCTTAAAAAAATTTACCCACATATTTGTTGATTTGGTTTGTATTTAACTTTGGCATAAGAATTTTGGTTTTTTTTTAATGAAAAACAACAAAACCTTAACTTTTTTTTTAAATTTCTTTCAATATTTTTTATTTTCATTTTATTTTTAAATTGACTACACAAATCCATTACATATATATATAGAGAGAGAGAGAGAGAGTGAGGATGAAGGTAAGTGTCTTCCCAAATGATAGTGTTTTTTTTGCTAGCTTAAAAAAATTTACCCACATATTTGTTGATTTGGTTTGTATTTAACTTTGGCATAACAATTTTGGTTGTTTTTAATGAAAACCAACAAAACCTTAATTTTTTTTTAAATTCTTTCATATTTTTTATTTCATTTTAATTTTTAAATGACTACACAATCCATTTATATATATACGAATATATATATATAATATAAGAGAAGAGAGAGAGAGAAGAGAGAGAGAGGAGAGAGACCTAATTTTAAAATAAGAAAAAAAAATGTAATTATGTGAAAACCCTCAAACCTTACACCAATATTTGAACTTGTAATTTCAAAAATATGTTATTTTTTAACTTTTAAATTTCTCACCACAATATGAAATGCGTCAGATATTCAATGAAACTCTAAAATTTATTTCAAATATTTCTATTTGATATTCACATGTCTTTCATATAAAATTATTATTCATCTAATATTTGTTTTTTCTCTTAGGAGATTTCTAAATTCAACTATATTATTATTATGAAATTATGATTCACTTCAAATTTATTTTAAGATATGAAACAATTTCTTGAATTTAATTTTAATTTCTTGACTGATTATTAATGGGTTTTATATTATTTTTTTAACTAATTATAGAATATCTTAATGTTGTGTTTTTTTTTGTAAATGAATACTTTATATTACTAAAAAATGTTCATATATACATTGTTGTAGCATATATCCAATAGAGGTTTTCTTTGTGTATTTATTAGGCTACCAATGTCCAAAAGACTAGAACTTTCCTCAATAAATTTTGCTCTGAAAATAGGCCATGTAACTATATATAGATTACAAAATCCCTTATTATTGAGTTGTCCAAGCCATACATGATAGAGAACTAAAAAGTGACAAGGAAGAGAATCATTCAAACTCAGAAAATGAAATGGTAATTGGGTCTCGGACACTTGATCCTTGAGGTGCAACAATGTTATAGTCACATTATGAGTGTCCCTCCACATGGGAAAGCCTTGCATCTAACCTATCCAGGGTGAAGTGTTGGTTCCTCAACATTGTATTAATGTCTTCCAAGCAGGTAAAGACATTATACCTCTCAAACTATTTTTCCTAAAAAACCAACATCACAGATTTTTCATCTGCCAATGAAATTTTCCACTAAGTTTAAATACTTCTTCTTTCACCCCCTAGTGTGACCAAGATCTAAATCCAAGTAGATACCTCATTCATAATTTTAGAATATGAGTGCATTGCCTCTCCACCCCATCTTGGGTTTCAAGCTAGCAAATTTCTCCTCTTGTCTCGGGTGGCACAACATTGAAACATGCAGTATGATCATCTTCGGTAAAAAGCGTCATTCTACACTGGCCTTTTGGGATGTTCCCCCACTCCACCTACAACACATGTGTTTCCTAGGAAACATGAAGGAAATAAAGGTGTCACACCTATAGCAATTGTTATAACTTACACAACCTGTAAAGAAATAGGATAATATACCAACCACAACTTCCTTAGGGCTTCAACACCACCATAGATATTCATCACCTAGACTCATCAAATAAACCAAGTTGCTTAAAGGGATCACCATCTCAACCCCCATTTAAAACCTCGACATTAGAACCCACATACCCCAATACAATTAGCCAAAAACAAAGCCACAAGTTTCCTAGAGGGAACACTTTACGGTAAACTCTCTAAATTAGGATATACTAGGAGTGTGAAGAGATACTTAACCAGACTCAATTTTTTTTCCTTGTGAACCCTGAGACCATAAAAGAAGTCAAGCAGAAACATTCCAATACCAAACTTTCTCAACGCATAAATCAAAGAAACCAAGTTGGGATAGCTAGAGAGAAAACACAAATGGTGTTGACAACCCTCCCAATCTACAAACATGTTTCCGTTGCTCAATGACCCATGAAGAGTTAGTAACGTTCTCTATCAATTTATCATTTTTGGATTCTACATATGGAGTATTGTTGTCTTGAAAAGTAGGTTTATCAATAATTTAAGGAATTTGTGGGGGTGCGAGAGAAACATTTTTTATTGTGCTTGTGAACACTCTATGGAGGGAATCATAGATAATAATGTTTGATGGATGGTGCTAGCCTCTGTTTAGTGCTACTCTTTGTCTGGACTTGATTTCCATCAATTGCTTGCTTTGGTTTAGCCAATTTTGTACCCACTCCCATTGAACTTGAAAACAAGTAGTTGTTCCCATTTATTGTAGACTCATTGCCCGCCACATCTTGTCCAGCGTCTTGTTGGAAATAACACTGAGAGGGGGGATGAATCAGTATTTACAAATCAATAACTTTTTCATTTCCATAATTAGATTTATATACACTACTTTAGTGAAGGGAACTCGCGTGTGCACACAACTCTTCTTAAGGCAACAAGCCTATATCCAATGAACTTATGATTCGGTTAATTCATCGTATGTTGATGTTTAATCAGTGCATCAGTACAATATTAAACATTAAATAGTAACCATGCATAGTAATAACATAATAAACCATCACACATAAGACACACACATGAACACAAGATTTAAGGTCGAAACCTATTGTGGGTGAAAAACCACCTGTTGCTATCATCTCTGTCTTCTTTTAATAATAAGAAAATATGTTTAAAAGCTTGTACTAGTGCATAATCATACCAGTACACAGGCTTCTACCTGCAGAAGGTTGCAACCTTCTCTCTTTCTCCAACTTCTACTGGAAGGGAGCTAGCCAATATGTTTACTAGTATGTAGGTGCCAGCCTACAGAAAAACTCCAGTCTTCCACCAGGGACCATGTTTCATGAATTTTTAGACTAGATACTCCTAGCACATATCTAGCTATATGAAGGCCTTGACTCATCAATAACCCATAAAAAATTTAGAAGCTCAAACTGCACTAAGAAACATGTAGTTAATCTGAACCAATCAGATCACTGTCACCAGAACATTGTGCTGAACCCAAAAATATGTATCAACATTCAAAACCAATTGAAGCCTCAAAAATTCATGTGTCAGATTGTATATGCTACTTCAATGAAGAAATCCTATGTGTATACGCCACTTCCTTCAGCCTAGCCTGCGTATACCTCTAAAGATTCTGAATCATAAAATCTCTGAATCACAAACTATACCAACCAGTAGTGTACTGAACATCTACTATCAACTTACAGAACTTTACATAGGCAGGCAACAGAAAACACTTCTTCTCACTTATACAATCAATCAAATATCAACCTCCTTATGCATTCAGATTTACATTTAGATCTAAGAAGACTTCATTGATAGAAAACAGTAAAATAGTAGTAGCAATAAATCAGTAATACTGATATCATAGATTAATCATCTCTGAACATCAAGCCTTTCTTTTGTATACGATACTTGAAGGGACAAAACCTGTGTGTATACGCTCTTTTGCCAAGACAAAGCTGCGTACAGATCTACAAATATTGACTGAGAACTTTGTTATAATTGCAGACATCAGACAAACCCAGATCATGATAGATAATTACGCAAAGCATCAGATCTAGCCTCAACCAATATCAGATCATTCAAGAGTAAGTCATTTCAGGTCTCATGATCCTGATCCAATATTGAACTGAAGGTGCACATAAATATTTCAGATCTAGTCCCAAACATAACCCTGCAACATAAAATATACTTCAGATAGAAGTGTTCCTTTGAATCTTATTCACTTGCACTCATGGCCTTATGATCCTCTCTTCTTTATATAATTTTTGGCCTTTCTCAATACCATGGACCGAATCCACTTACAACCAATACCTTGGATCAAATACCACAGATTGAATACCTCAGAATAAATACCTAGGGTAAATATCATGGTCCAAAGATACCTTGGACCAAATACCACGGACCAAAACCATGGTTTTCAACATGTACATGCTTTCCCTTCCGTGGGAGTGCATGTGTATGTTATACGCTATTTCTGTTTTGAGTACCTGCATGTATACATAGCTTGGACTAAGTGAACCTGCATGTAACTCTTAAACTACTCTCACATCATCCTCTTCCTTTAACTTCTTTATTCTGATCAATAGACCTTAGTTCCCTCGTCCTGTTCTTCTTTACCATTTCCTTGTAACATCTAAATATACCTGTGGTACTGTGAGTTTCCTTTTACCAAAATTGAATTGACCTATGAGTGAGTTGCCATCAAGGACAACACTTGTATCATAATGCCAACAATCTCCCCCTTTGGACTTGATGGAAACCATGATGGTGTTGATTTCTGCAAACTGTAGAAACTGTTAGAAATAACAAGAAACACCAAAATTCTCTCCCCCTTTGACATCAAGGGCAAAGGGAAAACCAAGATACTCTTCATATCTGAACAACTAAATATGAGCATGCTCCCCCTAGGCACATGCTGAATTTTGATATCATTGTACATGTTGTGATGCACTAATCATCCATGCTCCCCCTGAGCACATGCAGAGTCTTCATCTTTTCAAAAGGATAACATGACTCTATAACTCAACTATGTGAGTTTGACCTTCCTATCACCAATGACTCATACATACATCCATCTCCCAATCCAAATTTGACTCATCCACCCAACCAATTGGGGATATACCAATTGTTTATACATGACATAAATACAATAGATATTACATCATCCATCCCATCCAAAGTGGGGATACAAATTACATCATTTGTCCAATAGGACTCATTCAAATGTATGAGAAGTCATATCACACCCTAGAATTTTACATGACTTAAGCTTCAAATGGTATAAATATCTGAAGCCATAGCTGGACTCAGCAACCATAATGCCAACAATGCAGAATGTGAGTGAAGGCTAATGCTCCCCCTGAACCTGTGCTACCTGTGCATTGTTAACATTAATCAAGGCATCCTTTTTAGTTAGATAAAAATTAATGAACAAAGCATATCGTTGGACTATAATCATTAACATCAGACAAAGAACCCATATCTAAGTTTGACCCACTATTTTTCCTATTAGAAAAACATATACGCTTCTACAGCCACAGAAACCCACCTACATACATGATTATACTTCATGAAACCCACGTATAATAACCTTCCTATGAAAAAAACTAGATTTAATAGCAGGATGATGTAGCAACTACTCTCATCTTTTGTCTAAGATATTCAAATGTTTCTTTGGGCAGTGGTTTAGTGAATATATCAGCAATGTATTCTTTGGAGGGGACATACTCCAATTTGAACTTCTATTCAAGCACCTGTTCTTGTAGAAAATGGTACTTGATGGGTATGTGCTTAGTCTTGGAGTGCATGATTGGATTGCTTGAAATATTGATGGCACTTGTATTATCACATAGAATGGAGATGGTGTTGTGTCATGGAAAAGGTATGTATTTACTATTAAACCCATCATCCTTTTCCTTTATTCTTATCCTTTCTATATCTCAATGCGCTAATCTATTAAGAAATTATGGTAAGAAATGAAGGAATTATCTGCAGTTACGACTTAGCTAATTATTACCTTCCTTTATGCAGGAAAACAACAAAAGGGACAAATGTTGTTCCCTAATAAGGAACAACAAGAATCGACAAGCTAAGGAAGGAACGTGACAGTTGCAGATAAGACCAAAAGAAAATCAGAGGAATCAGTGAAAGAAAGGAAATGATGTCTAATGATGGAAAACTGTCACCAATGCCTTAGGCTCTCTTGATCTTAAGGGATCACGTTTATCATTTATCTTTTTTACCCTTTCCTATTATAAAAGGAGACGTTTTGTAAGAAGGAAAGGAGGAGGAATTTCTATATTATTGTAATTCTAATTGTATTCACAAACTCTCGTTGTCGGGAAGAACACGAATATATTCTAATGCTCATTCAGTTTGATGATTAATATATAATTAAAGCTTTTGTTCCCTCATGTTTCGTGAAGTAACTTAGCAGTGTTTCACTGGTGGCGAAGGGCCTGGCCTTTCGTGGATTCAACTACTCTTCTTGTCTCATACATTTCCAAATCTCGCAAGTGTCATGCTTTGATAGTATTATTTCTTTCCGTGATTTTATCGCTACACTATTTATTATTTTCCAGTGTTGATAGAATCACTTTACTTTATATAATTTGTAGGATTGTCATTGATTCAATTTTCTTTCATTTCGGATCAAGTTTCTTAGATAAATATTCTGCTTGATATAATCAACTGTAAAGAGTATTAAATATCGCTATTGAAACTCTTAGATTGATATCATTCGCTGTTTAGATTAATTATTGAAGATTGGGCTTGATTTAGATTAAATTAGTTAAAAAGGGATGAGTTATCATTACTGTACTCTCAACTGCTGTTGTTGTTACTTTGAAGAATGTAAGATTTGATTTCATTAAAGGATTGAGTTTTTTTTAATTGCAGTTGGAATTTACTAGACACATCCATTTACTCTTGTATTTAAAAGATCTATACTGCAATTTAGAAACATTACCCTCTAAGTTAAATGGCAGCCACACACTCTGTACACTCTTCAAATAAGAAAACTTGCTCGGATTGATAATTAATATGAGGATAATTAGGAGTTTTAAAAGTCATCTTTTATGGACCAACATTTTGGCACCATTGCTGGGGAGAGTGTAGCCATTTCTAAAGAGTAATGTACATCTGATTCTTGTCTGTTGAGAGAGAACTGGGTATTAAAAACGAAACGTAAGAACTTGCATACGGAGCACATAAAATTCCTGCTCACTTGCCCGCTTTCCAACAGAATTGTTAGGAACTTAGGGTAGAGATAAGCATTTGAATTGTTTGCATGAATGACTAAGAAGAAAAAGAGCTAAAACAATCTAATTCCATTACCCAAACCCGACAGATCTAAGGGACCAGTGACCCTTGGACGATTAATGCTCATAGACGACATCTTAAAGAAAGCTGAATCTCAGCCATCGGTAGGTCCCAGAAACGTTGCTTCTAGGCAACCTACTATCTCCCTTTAGGCCACAGTCTCATCATCTATAGCCTACGCTGAGGTCCATACCAAAATAGAAGGAACTGAGTAGAGTTTTCAAGAAATTTAAAATTCACACCCAATTTCATCACAAGAAGTGAATTCTTGTAATATTTGTGAAGGAGGAGGAGAAACAGGGAAACAGAGGAGCCAAGATCCCCTCAGGTAGTAATTCAACAAGGAACACCTAGTATCCCAGACCGAGAGAGTGTTGTTAAGATCATTCCCACCCCTTCTAATCATCCAAGGAATAACTCTCTAGAGATCTCGGAAGGGTATTGACATATATTTGATCAAATGGCCAACAAACCATAGGTACCCCATACCTCTACATTGCAATATCGCATCATTGGCACAACTATCAACACACCCATGAAAGTTATCCCTCTCCAAAATATTCCCACCTCTCATGGAATTACATCAGAGGATCTAGATGCATTTCTATTTGAATTTGATATATTATGTCAGGGTTATGATTACACCACCGACCCCCAAAAACTAAAGATGTTTCCTTCTACATTGAGAGAAGCAATGTTGCGTTGGTTCATAGGATTAGGTGGTGGTGCAATAAACGATTGGGATCAAATGAAAACCACTTTCCTTAAAAAATATCAGGACTATTGCAGATCTAGGAAATTGAAAGAAGAAATATTCCAAATGGTAGCAAGACTCAGTGAAACATTGGAAGAATATGTGGAATGCTTTCAATATAACCTCTAGTGGTCTCCCTATGAAACTATGCCTTTGCCTGATAATGTGCTAAAAACAACACTGATTAAAGGGATGAAAGAAGAATGGATAGAGACATTGAATATTATGGGTAAAGGTGATATATATTAGGAAGAATATGCTGACATTATTAGATTATGTATCAGGAGCTCAAGAGGTAGTACGAGATTGAAACCAGCGGAATGCGACATGACCTCCAGGGAAAACAAAATCTATGGTGGAGGTATAACTCATGTAGAAATTGGTGACCTGCTAGAGGATTTCAAAACAGATATTTTAGGAACTCTGACAATGCAATTGGACATTATGAAAGCCAATCGAAAGTAGGCTGAAGTAGAAAAAAACTTGTTGATATTCTATCCTAGATGCAGGAAGAAGCATAGTCACAAAGAATGCCCACCAGATATGGTGAAACCTGTGCCATATGTACTAAGATCATGCCACAGAAAGCTTCCCATCACTCCCAGGGTTAAAAGCAGTCTATAAGGAGGAAGAGGAGGAAACATAACTAGTCTACCTACTAAATCAGCGTCACCAATGGCAACCATGACAAGCAGGTACACATATTGATCCATCTTCTTTCTTTCAACCCTCACAATATAATCCACAACAATACCCAAGAGCTATGTGGCAGAACCAACCACATTTTTCCAATTGGTCACAACAACCATTCTCTATGCCACCTTGGCCAAACCAATCATATCAAAATAACAATTGGCCAAATTCCTCTTACTTCCCACCATTCTGGCAAAATAATGCATATCAATCTCAATGGTCACCCTCCACTTCGTAGAACCAGAACTGGCAGTCAAGCTGGCAAAGACCTACAAACCAGCCAGTAGGAACAATCCCCCTACCTCAACCTACACTGCCAAATCCCCACACATTGCAACAAAACCCTCAGACTAACCTATGATCGCAGTTCCCTGCCCAACCCAACCCGAACCCAAACAATAGACCGGTTCAATATGTGAAAATCATTGAAGGATCAGAATTAGAAACCGAGATGAGGGAGTGCAACGAGCTTCAATTAAGGTCTGGGCGGATAATAGAATCAGAGGGGGATAAAAATAAACAAATTGAAGATGTTTTACCTATAAAGCAAGCACCACAAGTGGAGAACATGGTTAAATAGAAAAATCACAATCAAATGATCACCTCTTCTCGACCATTCCTAGAAAGATTAATCATACCCCACCCAATCGAATATCCTGGTTTTGATCTTTTGGTAGAATTGAAAAATTTGTGTGTAAAAATACCTCTCCTCCAGGTTATTCAGGACATTCCAATTTATGCAAAAGCTATTAAGGAATTGTGTATGAAAAAGCCAAAGAGGAAAATAAAAACAACCCCAACTATCCATGTAGTCGGTACCTTATCTAATTTACTATCAGGCAGAGAAAAACCTGTAAAATATGAGGACCCAGGAAACCCTATAATCACGATGAAAATAAATGGATGATCCTTCCCCAATGCATTACTCGACCTAGGCGCAACAATCAATATTCTTACAACAACAACTTTTCAAAAGCTTGGGATTACATCCTTGGACCCAACCACGACCTTGTTGGAATTGGCTGACTGATCAGTAGTCAAATTAGAAGGCACCTTATAGGACGTAATGGTGTATATAGACTCTTGGGAATACCCAGCAGACTTTTTGATAATCAATCCTAGAAACTGACTCAATGGACATCCCCTAATTCTAGGTAGACCTTGGCTAGCTACCGCAGATGCTTTCATAAGCTATCAAACAGACAGCATGTCTATAGTAAGAGGAAGCAATGTAAAGAATTTAGCCTTATATCCTCGAGCTTAGCCAATATTAACAATAATAAAAACAAGAAAACAACTTGTATCATATCTAACTGAAAACATTAGATCACTGCTAACTATAGAAGATTCTCTTGAATTCAAGGATCAAACAGAAGATGACATCATTAACACTTACATTAACCAGCCAGATGCTATATCCCATCTAAAATGTCACATGATCGAAGCAGCCATCAATAATGAAATAGAAGAAGATCCCTTAAAATATATTAACGACCAATCAATACCAACAACTTCTACTTACAACAGCGAAACCATAGAAATTGAACCAGCAAAAACTTCGAATATTAACAAAAACCTTACTGCTGACTAGGAGCAGAAGGTTGATCAATTTTTGAGAAACTATAAAGAGGCCTTCGCATGGGATTACCTGGACATGAAAGGGATTGATCCCAATTATGAATGCACCACATCTATACCAAGAAAGATGTCAAACCCATTCGACAACCTCAACGGAGGTTAAACCCTCACCTTAAAGATATTGTTATAGCTAAATTACAAAAATTGTTAGATGTAAATTCCATCTACCCTATATCTGACAACAAATGGGTCTCTCCTTTAGTAGTGTTTCCTAAAAGGAATGGAAAGTGGCATATATGTGTTGACTATAGAGAGCTTAATAAAGCAACCCAAAAATACCATTTTCCCCTTCCGTTCATTGACCAAGTCTTGGACACGTTGGGAGGAAAAAAATTCTTTTGTTTCCTAGACAACTTCAATGGCTACAATCAAATTCAAATAGCCCCTGAAGACCAAGATAAAACTACCTTTACCTACCCTTGGGGGACATTTTCTTATAGGGTCTTACCTTTTGGGCTGTGCAATGCACCTGCCACATTTCAAAGGGCTATACTCCGCATTTTTTTAGATATGATAAATGAAGGGATCGAGGTATACATGGATGACTTTACACCTTATGGAGATGACTTCAAGCTAGAATTACAAACATTAGAGAAATTTTTGCAAAGATTCATTGCTACCAGGCTCTGTTTAAGCCATAAAAAATGCCACATGATGATGACCGAGGGCCTCATCTTGGATCACTATATCGCAGCAGCTAGAATCCATGTAGATCAAACAAAAATTTAGATAATTCTTTTAATACCTACCCCTTCTACACAGACTGAGGTATGTAGTTTCTTGGGATTTTCTAGCTATTATAAAATATTTATAAAGAATTTTTTTCAAACTATTTCACCATTATATGCATTAATAGGAAATATCGATTTCATTTGGACTAACAAATGTGACATTGCTTTTGAAGATTTAAAACGACTTATATCAACAGCCCCCCGTATTACAGGGCCCAAACTAGGATCTTCCATTCCAGATTTCATTCGATGCTTCAAACACGACCAATGGAGCAGTTCTCGGCTAGAAGGAAGAGAAGAAGCCATATGAAATATACTACATCAACAAAAATCTATCTCCTGCTGAATTAAATTATACTGTGACTAAAAAAGAATTTTTCGTTGTAATATATGCTATCAATAAATTCAGACATTCTATAATAGGATACCATGTGGTTTTTTATACTGATCACTCTACTATTAAATATCTAGCTAATAAACCTGTTACAAATGGAAGAGTGACAAGATGGTTGATCCTTTTACAAGAATTTGACATAACTATTAAGGATCAACTAGGAAAAGAAAATCCAGTAGCAGACTTCCTTTCACAAATGTCAAAGATAGATGACTCGGTAGTAGTAGAAGACTAGTTTCCTGATGAACACTTGTTCACTATCACCATGAATAAACCATGGTACATGGATGTCGCAAACTACCTAGCAGTGGGAAAATTACCCAAGCACCTGATGCCTAATGAAAGAAAATAAATAGTACAGCATAGCACTCGGTTCTCTTGGATGAGAGGATATTTATTTCATACAGGGGCCGATATGAACATTTGAATATGTGTCAGGGAAGATGAATTCATTGACATACTGAAAGCTTTCCATGATGGGCCTTGCGGTGGTCATTTTGTAGACCGCACGACTGGTCATAAAGTCTTAGAGACGGGCTATTATTGGCCGACCATTTTTAAAGATGGTAAGAAGTTTGTCTAGGTATGCGATAATTGCCAAAGAATGGGATGCCCTGGGTAGTTTGATGAGATGCCTCTGCATCCACAATTAGTCATTGAACCTTTTGAATGATGGGCGTTAGATTTCATTGGTCCAATAAACCCATCATCTAATCAAAAGAAATACATACTAGTCGCAATAGAATATGTGACTAAATGGGTGGAGGTAGAAGAATTACCAAGGGCAACAGAGGACTTGGTAATCCACTTTCTTTTCCAACTATTCGTGCGATATGGCTTGCCCAGAGAAATAATCACGGATGGAGGGCCACACTTTATAGGCCATAAAATTAACGCAACATTAAAGAATCATCATATCATGCACAAAATCACAACTCCATACCACCCACAGGCAGATGGCCAGGTAGAAAGCACCAATAAAGTAATCGAGGCAATACTCACAAAGACAGTTGCATCACATAGACGTGACTAGGATACCCGATTGCTAGAAACCTTGTGGGCATATCGCATGACATGGAGAAATACCACGGGATATTCCCCATATCATCTAGTGTTTGGCAAAGAACCTATCTTTCCAATTGAATTTGAAATCCAGACTTTGAGGATAGCTCAGGAGGTAGGCTTGGACTTAAATGAAGCATAGATTAATAAGCTACATCAAATCAATGAATTGGATGAAATCTAGCTATCAGCTCTTCAGCACACTGCACTGATCCAATAACAAAGAGCGAAATGCCATGATGCCCTTATCAAGAAGAAGATCTTCCATGAAGGAGATTGGGCACTCCTGTATGATTCTAGGTTCCAGGATTTCCCAGGAAAAATTCAAACCAGATGGTTAGGGCCTCATGAGATACAAGAGGTGCATGATAATGGCACCTTAACATTAACCACCATTGATGGGTTTGGCTACTCTTTTAAAGTGAATGGACATCGATTATGACTCTATCACAAACCACTTACCAGGGAGTCCTTTTTCCAGCAATTACGGGAAGATTCCACCATACAAATTCTTGCTGAGGAGGGAAACCCATCCACAGCACCAGCCTAGTGGAGAATTTATTTGTTTTTTAAATTTGTACATAAATTTTCCTTTCTATTTGATTGAATTTTCTTGTATAAATTGTATGTAAGTTCTTCTTTCTACTTTTCCTTTGCTAAGGAACAACTGTTGTTCCCTCTAAGGAACAACTGTTGTCCCCTCTAAAGGACATCAATGTTTGTATGGATTTTATTCTTGTTGTTCCCTTTAATGAACAACTGATGTTCCCTCTAAGTAACAACCGTTGTTCCCTCTAAGGAACAACAATTTCATGTGCAGATTTCCTTGTTGTTCCCTTTAAGGAACAACAATTTTGGGTGTAGATTTCCTTGTTATTCCCTTTAAGGAACAATTTTTGTTCCCTCTAAAGAACTACAATTTTGCGAACAACTTTTCACTTCTTTCTTTTCGTGTTGTTCCCTTTAAGGAACAACTGTTGTCCCCTCCGAGGAACAGCTTCTGTTCCCTCTAAGGAACAACAGTTTCCCATGTATTTGTTTTCTCGTTGTTCCCTTTTAGGAACAGTTGTTATTCCCTCTAAGGAATAGATGTTGTTCCCTCTAAGAAACAACAATTTTGTATGGATTTTTTTTCCCATTGTTCCCTTTAAGGAACAGCTATTGTTCCCTCTAAGGAACAGTTGACATTCCCTCTAAGGAACAACATTTTTGTATCTATTTGTTTTCACGCTATTCCATCTAAGGAACAGTTGTTGTTTCCTCTAAGGAACCATTGTTGTTCCCTCTAAGGGATAGTGATTTCGTGTGTCTTTTCTTTTTCGTTGTTCCATATAAGGAACAACTATTGTTCCCTCTAAGGAACAACAATTGCACGTCCAATTTTTTCTTTCTTTTTTATTTTCCTTATAAGGAACGGCTACTGTTCCCTCTAAGGAACAACTGCTCTTCCCTCTAAGGAACAAATGTTGTTCCCTTGAAGGAACAAAAATTGAGCATCAAACTTTTTTCTTTCCTCTTTTTGTTCCTTATAAGGAACAACTGTTGTTCCCTCTAAGGAACAACCGTTGTTCCCTCTAAGGAACAACCGTTGTTCCCTCTAAGGAACAAATTTTTTTTCCACATCTATTTCCTTTATTTTTCCCTACACGGAACAACTGCTATTCCCTCTAAGGAACAACAGTTTGGGTGTGTAGTTTTTTCTTCTTGTTATTCCTCTTAAGGAACAACTACTATTCCCTATAAGGAACAACACTTTCGTGTATATATCATTTTGTTGTTCTATATAGGGGACAGCACCATCTGCGTGTATTTTTCATTTCTTGTTCCTTATAGGGAACAATTGTTGTTCCCTCTAATGAACATCACCTTTTTGTGTGCTTTTTTTCTTGCTATTCCCTATAAGCAAAAACACTCTTTGTGTGAGGATTTCTTTTGCTGTTTCCTTTAGGAAATAAGCACTTTGTGAATATCATCTCTTTCCTTTGCTCACTCTTTATGACTAGCTATTGGGCAAGTATACAAATACATATGTAAGGATACAAAATTTGAAGTTTAATGGAACAAGCAAATTGAATATTATCATCTTTAATGAGATTGATTTGTATTGATCGAAAAAGGAAGGACACAACTATCTATATCACTTCACTGTCCCTATTTTCACTATAAATTGAATTGATTGATTATTCGTACCATGTTGGCTCTTCCCTAACCCCTATAATTCTCTATGTTCATTATCATGAAATAAGGTTAAGGGCATATTTTTTTCTATTGATATGTTCAGACTTCTTCCACCATCCCTACTCTTAAGGAGTGTTGAGCCACCCTCTATATATAAATAGGAAGTGATGTTTAATATATATATATATTTGTTTACTAACAATTCTATGGTTTTTTAGATAAAGGATAGGGGGTCTCACCACGAGCCAGCCTACCATGATCATACAAAAGCAGCGAAGTGGCATTCGCATTATGGCCACCACACTAGGTATATGATCCAATGGATGCATCAGAAAAATAAATTCCTTGGAACAGGAGGTCTCATCACGAGCCAACCTGACCACCTTTCGCTCCCTCCCAGTAAATGGCAATGTATTCATCTAGTTACCAAGCTAGCAAATTGGTCTCTACTTTGACATCATAATGCACTTTCCTAATTATACATAGAGGATCATGGTTCCAAACGGTGAAAAAGCAACTCTATCGAGGTTATAAACACCTACGGGCAATAGAAGCTCTGCTGATGGTATTGTAGATGTATTTTTAACATCAATAGTTATTATAACTCCCTTTTCTTATTTTTTTACCTTTACTATAGAGAGATTATGTTCTTGATCTATTTTTGAACCTTTATGCATGGGATATCTTTCAAAAATCAATCATAGTTGTTTAAGTGGAATGATGATGGAAAAGTATCTTTCCTACGTCAGATGTCCTTTTTCCCTTTCGAATCGCTTCACGACATCTCCACAGTTATTCATAATTTTTGTTATATGCATTGATTTCAGCACTTCGATATATTTTGTGATCCTATCATTAATATGCATACCTTGCCACTTTTATCACCCCTGTACTTCACCGCCAGCACATCATTCCTTCACTCATTCGGTCGAAGGTGACCTATCATTTTAAAGGGGGGAGAGGAGCAACCTCCAGTGAATTTATGTATGGGTGTCATTCCTTTATTCGATTGTATAGGGCAATACGACATTCCATGATTACAGAGTATGTGGTACAATAGCAATTCCTAGATAATAACATTTATGTCATTAAAGTATCATCCAAAATAACCATTATAACAACTTGTTTCTCCCTCACTTGGCTCTGTCTATTGCTATGATATCTTTGCTACACTAACTATTTGTAGAATCCAAGCAGTATGAGAGGAAGACCAGTGCACAAGGAGCCACTAATACTGGTTGTTTCTGATGTAGCTAGAGAAACTCTAGCCCGAGCTGGCTGGATAACATATTTCACATGATTCTAGTAACCCAACGAAGCAATTGCTATTGAATTTCTACAAAACTTAAAAAATGGACAATCTATAATAAGAGGGAGGCAAATCACAATGTCAGATGCGGTGATAGCTGAAGTGTCTAGTTTACCAGCAGAAGGACCCATATGGGCTAGTAAAAGATTAAATTTGCAGGATGCTATTGCAATCTTTAAGGATGAGGGACAGGACCTGATCATCAAAGACAAAGGAGTTCGACCATCATCCCTTGGAGAACCATGGGGAGAACTAGCCAGAGTCGTCCAGAACTTCATCACATGTGATGGGAAAAAAGACGTGGTAAGGCTGTGTCAACTTAAACTCCTAGCAGTTCTGAAACAAAAATGTTCTGTGAATTTGCCTGCATATTTGAATTTCCTATTACATGACACCGCTCGAAGCATGAGAAATTCCCAACATATAGAAACTGTCGTGAGCCACCACTGCTTGATTAAGCTAATAGTGAGTGACAACCTCGCCCAGTAGCAATCAAGTTGGGAGGAATTAGTATTTTCCATTGAAGGGGGCCTAGCTCTGCCTTCACCTAACCTTGTTCCAAAAAGGAAGAGGAATACCATTACAAAAAACACTCCCCAAAAGCACAGACATTCTGCTAGGCTGAGGACAAACTTAGGAATAGCTGAAAATCCCCACGGTAGTATCAGCCAACCCATAGAACTGTCTAGCCCAGGAAGTGAACAACAATTGCAGATAGAAGGCAGCATAACCCTAAGTCGAACCATAGGGAAGAATCAAGGCATTCTGGAGAAGATGAAATAAATGAATCAGAAATCCCCTCAACATCGATTCCCCTAGGTGACTTACTATACGATATCCAATTAGCCGAGATTTTGGCCAATTCCCACTGAATTTGAACATTGGAGCAATCCAATCTATAGAGAACTCTGGCCACGATAGAAATATATCAGAAAACATAATATGTGAAGCAGAAACAAGGGAAGAGACCACTCAAGAAGAGGTGAACCAAATTGGTGATATGCCTCCAAAAAAACCAAGTTAGGTAGGCCTAAATGCAGAGAATGTAGGCTAAACAGGAGAAATAGAAACAAACCAGGGAGAGGACACATTTCTTGTAGAACAAAACTAAGATGAGCAACTGAGCTCGTTAGGAGCAGAATCGATTAGCAGAATAGTTTTTCCTTCTAGAAAGTAGAGAGACAAAATTAAAAATCTTAGGAAGTAATAAGAGAGGCTACGGAAAATAGTGAAAAGGCTCAGGCAAAAGATAAGAAAATTATCAACAGTGAAGGTTCTAGACAAAACCCTGGAAACAATAAACACAGCTGTTCAAATTGAATTACATGAAGCAAAAGTTGCAGGAACTCAAACTGAGCCCACACTCACTCAACTTGTTAAGGAACAACATGTAATTTTTGCAGAAGAAGCTACCTAAACAGAGGCTATATCTTCTCATGACTTAGCTATTCAGAAGGAGATGGTACTCTCCTACAGAATAGCTACCCAAACGAAGGCTTGGGCCTCCCATAACAAAGAAACGCAAACAATAGGCATCCATTCTCATAGCAGGGGTACATAGACAAATACTCAAGCCAAATATATCATGGCGAGCAACGACCCCAATATAGTGAATATTCAAGAAGATTTAGCCTAGGCTCGACTTACCATAGAATGGGTTGAGTTGGAAACTGTCTCCGAGCAAACATACCAAGAATTACAGAGGGAACTTCAAGAAAAATACATCAAAAAGTGAGACCTTCAATAAATACCGAAAGACTGAAGAAAGAATTGAGAAAATGAAGCTTATATTAGAGAAGGTCATGAGTCAAATGGTCACTATTTGGTCATTGTACACTGATGTCTTGGCATACAGATCCCCTGCCAATAATTATCCCTTATTTTTGCTAGAAAGATACTTGCAGCTAAAAATCAAAGCCATCAGTGTTGGAAAGCCTATAGAATTAAAAACAAATGAGGATTTCATAAACTGTTACAAACAACATGGGGTAAAAGTTCAACGATTGCTATGTGAATTTTACTTACGTAATTTTGTATTAGAGGAAGAAATCGAAAAGAACCCCAGTCCTTTTGTCGGGGATGTGTAATTCCAAGCTTTTATTTCATTCACCTTCAATCAAGTTAAATGGTTCAAGGCTCCTAACACGTTCCAAAGGCAGGAAAATGGACTAGACCTTTGGGTCAGAGGTGAACCAAAACACTCGTTACAAATTCTGGCCTATCACAAAAGTTTGACAAAAATGGAAGGAGTAATCAAAATTTTGGGGCCTATTCAGAAAGAAATTGTCCAAAAGGGAGTAGAATACTTACTCTCCATTTAGGAAAGCTCCTTGCCTATAGCCAAGTTCAAGTGGATAGTCTCCAAGAATAATGTATAGAATAGAGAGCCATTTAATTATAAAAATTTTAAATTGGTTGTAGAATGCTTTGTCACTTATATCAATATCATCTTAAGAGAAGGTCCTTATTGGGTACGCTGTCGGTTCTGCAACCCTATTATTTGGTATCCTGTAGAAGGGTAGCAGGCTATATATGAACTTCCTGAAGGACAGATAGAGCATATCTTTGAGCTCCTGGCCAAGAATCATGGTTTTAGACCACTTTACGACATTCCTTCTCCAACTTATTCTTAGACTGCTCTGCATATGAACTATATGGTTTTCATGAGGGCATGAAAAAGGGTAAGGAGGGGAGTATATTGGGTCATGGAAAAGGTATGCATTTACTATTAAACTCATCATCCTTTTCCATTATTCTTATCCTTTCTATATCTCAATGTGCTAATCTATTAAGAAACTATGGTAAGAAATGAAGGAAATATCTGCAGTTACGACTTAGCTAATTATTACCTTCGTTTATGTAGGAAAACAACAAAAGATGTTCCCTAAGAAGGAATAACAAGAATCAATAAGCTAAGAAAGGAATGCAACGGTTGCAGATAAGGCCAAAAGAAAATCAAAAGAATCAACAGAAGAAAGGAAATGATGTCTTAATATGGAAAACTGTTGTGAATCCCTTAGGATCGAGAGATCCTGAGGGATCACGTTTATCATTTATCTTTTTTACCCTTTTCTATTATAAAAGGAGACATTTTGTAAGAAGGAAAGGAGGAGGAATTTATGTATTATTGTAATTTTAATTGTATTCACAGACTCTCGCTGTCAAGAAGAACACGAATATATTGTAATGTTCATTCAGTTTGATGATTAATATATAAGTAAAGTTTTTGTTCCCCCATGTTTCCTGAAGTAACTTAGTAGTGTTTTGCTCATGCCTAAGGGCCTGACCTCTGGTGGATTCAACTGCTCTTCTTGTGTCATACATTTCCAATTCTCACAAGTGTGATGGTTTGATAGTATTCTTTCTTTCTGTGATTTTATCGCTGCACTGTTTATTATTTTCCAATGTTGACATAGTCTCTTTACTTTATATAATTTGCAGGATTATCATTGATTCAGTTTTTTTTTCATTTTAGATCAAGTTTCTTAGATAAATATTCTGCTTGATATAATCAACTGTAAAGAGTATTAACTGTCGCTATTGAAACTCTCAGATTGATATCATTCGTTTTTTAAATTAATTATTGAATATTGGGTTTGATTTAGATTAAATTTGTTAAAGAGGGATGAGTTATCATTACTGTACTCTAAAATGATGTTGTTGTTAATTTTATGAATGTAAGATTTGATTTCATTAAAGGATTGAGTTTTCTTTAATTGCAATTGGAATTTACTAGACACATCTATTTACTCTTGTACTTAAAAGATCTATACTGTAATTTAGAAACATTACTCCCTGAGTTAAATAGTAGTCACACACTGTGTACACTCTTGAAATAAGAAGACTTTCCCAGATTGATAATTAATGTGAGGATAAATAGGAGTTATAAAAGGAACCTTTTATCGACCAACAGATGGGTGGAGTACATGTGATCTGAATGTCTTTCAAAGTTTGCATCATCCAAAGTAGTTGTGTGAAACAAGATGCAGTAGCCACATATTCTGCTTTAGAAGTAGATAAAGCAATTGACCTTTGTTTCTTGTTGAACCAAGACACTAACGTGGAACCCATATAGAATGCACCACCACTAGTGCTTTTTCTATCATCAACACTTCCTGCCCAATCTGCATCTGTATATGCATGAAGAGTAAGGTTTTCATCTCTAGGTTATCATAGTCCAAAGTCCTAAGTTCCTTGAAGATATTTGAAAATTCTTTTGACTTCCTGAAGATGTGATTCCTTTGGATTTGCTTGGAATCTTCCAACTATTCCTACTGCATGCATGATGTCAGGTCGGGTACCTATTAGGTAAAGCAAACTGCTAATCATGGATTTGTAAGTTGGTTGATGTACTGTTGTTGATTCATCATTTGAGCTAAGACTAGATTTTGTTACCATTGGAGTACGTGTACATTTAGAATCTTCCATTCCGTACTTTTTGAAGATTTTCTTGAGATATTTGGTTTGTGAGAGAAAATACCATCTTTAGTTTGCTGAACTCATAGACCATGAAAATGGGTAAGTTCACCAAGCAAGGACATTTCAAATTCTTGCTGCATTACTAAAGCAAAATTCTGACTCATGGATTCTTCATTGCTACCAAAAATGATATCATCAACATAAACAATAATAATTAACAATTTATCATTTTCATTCTTTGTATATAAATTGCTATCTACAGGACCTTTTGTAAAACCTTGTTGGTGTAGATATCTGTCAAGGCGGTAATACCAAGCCCTTGGATCATTTCCAAGAATGAATCCTTCTCGCTGTTCATTATAAAATTATTCTTCTAAATCTCCATTAAGGAAGGGTGATTTTACATCCATTTGGTATACTCTAAATTTCTGAAAATTGGAAAGAGAAAGAAACATTCTTATGGCTTCAAGTCTGGCAACAGGTGCAAAAGTTTCTTCAAAATCTATACCTTCTTGTTGAGCACACCCTTTACAAACAAGTCTAGCCTTGTTTCTAATGACTTATCCATTTTCATTCATCTTGCTCTTGAATATCCATTTAGTTCCTATAATATTTTTATCATGAGGTCTAGGAACTAATTCCCAAGTGTCATTCTTCTCAATTTGCTCAAGTTCTTCATCCATGGCCTTGACCCAACGTTCATCTTTCCATGCTTAATTTACATTTTGAGGTTCGGTGGAGGATAGTAATTCTAGATAGCTTGAGGTCCCTGTAATAGATCTTCTTGTTTGTACGCCAGCCTCCCTTTCTCCTAAAATTTGAGTGTTTGGATGATTTTTCTGAACATACTTGGACAGAATCTTTTCTTCTACCATTATATCTTATTTTGGTGCTTCATTGGTTTCTTCATCAATCTTATTTTGATTTTATGTGGGAAAGTAATCCACATCTTCCTCATTGTCATAATTTTTTATTGATTTTATCTGTTTTGGATTTCGACATGCTTCATCAACTACAACATCAATGCTTTCAACCATTTTCCTAAGTCTTTTATTATAACATTTATATACTTTACCTCTGGAAGAATCACCAAGAAGAATCCCTCCATTTGCTCTGGGTTCAAACTTACCAAGTTTTTCATTAGTCCTTTTGATAAAAAATTTGCTTCCAAAAACATTAAAGTGCTTAATAGTAGGAGTCTTACCATACCAAAGTTCATGTGGAGTTTGAGTGTTATTTTCACGAACATTTTCTTTCTTGATAATAGTAAGGGCAGCGAATGCAGCTTCACCCCAGAAGGTTGCAGGAGTTCCAGATTCATCTAGCACGGCTCGAGCCATTTGTTGAAGTGTTCTGTTCATCCTTTCTACTACACCATTTTGCTGAGGTGTTCTTGTAGTGGAGAATTCCATTTTTATTCCATGTTTTTCTCAAAATTCAAACAATTCATCCATTATAAATTACCCTCCTCAATCAGATCTGAGGCATTTGATTTTTCAATCTGATTCATTTACAACCAAAGCTTTGAAGGCTTGGAACTTTTCAGATGCTTCATCTTTATGCTTTAGAAGACCTATCCAAGACATTCTAGAAAAATCATCAATGAACAAAATAAAGTATTCTTCTCCATGAGGTGACTTTTTCCTTGTTGGTCCACATAAATCAGTATGGATAAGTTCAGGAGGCTTACTAGCTGACCCTTCTTTTTCCATGAAGTGAACTCTGGTTTGCTTATTGATTTGACATGGTTTGTATATTGTATTTTTTGGGATGCTGATATCTGGAAGATGACAAAAAACCTTGAGTATGCATGCTTTTCTTATTTGAGAAAAGCTTAGATGTCCCAATGTTCTATGCCACAGCTAGTTTTCATCATTTATACTTAGATAACACTGTTTTTGTCCACCTTTGAGTATGTATAAGTTGTTTGGATTTCTTGTACCTTTGATCACAACCTTTCCTATATCAAGCTCATGAACAACACACCCGTTTGATCAAAACACCACTTCATTTCCTTGATCACACATTTGACTGAAACTCAATAGGTTATGCTTTAAACCTTCTACATACATTTCAAGGTTTAACCTTTTCTTTCAAGAAAACAAAACCTTTACCTTTTATGATAGCTGGAGTGTCATTTCCAAATGAGACATTCTTTTCTTTTTCTAAGGAATTATATGAGTGAAGTTTTTCTTTGTCATCTATCATGTGTTTGGAGCATCCACTATCAATGTACCATTACTTTTATTGTTCTTCTGCATACAAGGTTATATCACATCTTTCTGTTTGAGATTCTTTCCTTCTCCATATATTGGGATTTATTGGTGTTTGCTCCTTTTGAGGTGTTTGGCGAACTTTGCTCCTGCATTCAGATTCTTCATGACCAAAGTTGTTACAGATTGAGCATTATATTTCATTTTCAAGAGGAGAAAAGTTATTAGGGGAACTTATCTTGATCCTTGTTACATTCCTTTGATTTTGTGCTTCTCTAGTCATGATGGTTTTGTAAGCAACACATTGAGCTGCTTTGTGCCCAAATTTATGACATGAAAAACATTGCCCATTAAAGACGTTTCTGCGACTATCGAATCTATTTACCTGTTGATTGTAGTTTCTATTGATATTCATCTTTGGATAAAATTGAGTATGATTTGCCTAAGGTTGGTTTTGGCTTCTATTGATATTCATCCTTAGAGAAAATTGAGTATGATTTACCTGCTGATCAACTTTATGCCTTTGCTGAGGATTGTCATATTGTTCACTAGTTTTCGCTGCATCAAGATAGCTTTCGATGGAGATTGATGACTTCTGTGATTGAGATGCTTCTTCATGATATCGAAGACCTGTATTTATCAGAGGAGAACGCTGAACTTTGATAATTTCATTTAAATTTTCTGATCCTTTAGCAAATCTAAGATTGACAGATGTTGTTTTCTCAAGATTTTTTCTTAGACCCAGAATTTCACATTCTAGTTTTTCATTGTGTTATTCTTTTTCAGCAAGTTGGTATGTTAAGGTGTCTATGATCATATTGTTTTATTCTAAACAGATTTTGAGTTTAGAGATTTCTTCACGAAAGTTTTCCTCTTCTGAAGCATCCAAAAAATCATCATTGTCATAAGCCATGAGAATTCTACAATCATCACTATTATATAAACCATGACTATCCTCTTCTAAACTAACACAAAATCATCGCTATCATAAGCCATGAGAAGTCTGTAATCTTGACCAGTTTCATCTTCATCACTATTAGATAAACCATCTGTTAGGTCCCTTTAGTACTAGTGATGCCCCCATTACTATTGTAGTTGTATCCCTTATTAATATTGTTGTGCCCCTATTGTACCCATATTGTTATTACTGTGCCCCATAGAATCCCTATATTGTTATTTTTGTGCCTTCATATTATTATTGTTAGGTTGGATTTATTATATTGTGACCCCTTAGACTCCTATATATAGAAAGGAGGTTTTGTCATTTCAATCATTGAAGAATTGGTCATTTCTGTAATGTAAAGGAGGTTGGCCCCTCGAAGAGGCTGAATTCTAAGGCATTTATCTCTCTTTTCTATCTTTTTGTGAGCTGGTTTAATAACATTTGATATCAGAGCTTTGGATTCTAGGGTTTTGCTGTTCCAAACAGGCCATCGTGGAATTTGCGCTATAACTTTGCTTCTGCGATGTTTTAGATGCTAAAAAAAACCCCATTTACGAAAAAATCGTGATGAACCTCAGATCCAAATTTTAGAGCTTTTCGCTCTATATTTACGGAGATATGATCTGAGGAAGTTGGCCTTTTTGTAGACTCTCGAATTTCATTCCAAACAGGTGACCTGGGGAAATAGTCATAACTTTTGTTTTGAGCATCAGATTGAACTTTTATAAGATGTTACAGAAAGAGAACGGATTGTAGTTTCCTGTGTATATTTTTTAGATCCGAAGGTCAAAACAGTGACATGTGGCACTTCATACAAGTTCGATTTTCTAGAAAGGTCTATAATTAGGTCATCTTGGGAGATTGTGCATAACTCTGACTTGGAGAATCTAAATTTGATTAGACTGGTGGCATTGGAAAGAGGACACATAGGGCTACTGTTGATCGCAATTTTAGAATTGGATGATTTGAGTTTATGAACATACATCAGATTCAATATTGAGTTCCTACAAAGTGAAAAAAGGGTGTGTAGTTTTTTTTTAAATTTTGCATAAGCTTGGTTTGAAAAATTAGTTTGAAGGAATTCAAAGGGCATAGTAAATCATTATTATCGATAATTGATGCCCTGAGGAAAGAAAATGCAAACATCTAGTAAGCAACCTGAAATCTCTAGCATGACTCATGAAGAAGAGGAAGAAATGCAACATGATATATCGAAATTACGAGACCAAAAGCAACAAATGTCACTCACACAAAAAGTAATAGAATCTAAGATGGATGGTTTAAAGAAATATGTAGAAGCTAAGATGTATGGCGTGGAAGCTAAGATGGTGGTTTAAAGAAGGACGTAGAAGCTAAGATGAATGGCATGGAAGCTAAGATTAATGGCATGGACACTAAGATCGATGGCATGGACGATAAGATGGAAGAATTGAAGATAAATTTAAGTAAGTTGCTACAAGAAATGGTCACTAATGGTGAAAGGGTAGTAAAGGAAACTCATGACGAGAACAAAAGAAATGTTAATCATGATTGCATAGACTCTAGTGTTGGATTGAAGACCCACCATATTACAAAAATCGATATGAGGAAGTTTGATGGCAAGGATCCTGCAACATGGATACTACAGATGGAGCAATTTCTTGATCCCCATAATTTTCAAAACACACAAAAGGTATGTATTGCAACTTTATATTTGGAACCAAATCAGAATGAAGATTGAAGACATTTTGAAAACAACATTTAGAACTCATGAGGGTCACTATGAATTTCTGGTCATGGCTTTTGGCCTTGCCAATGCACCTTCTACATTTCGAGGTTTGATGAATTCCATTTTCAACCCCCTCCTTAGAATATTTGCGTTAGTATGTTTGGATGATATACTAATCTATAGCAAGTCTTGCAATGTTCATGTTGAACATGTTGACAGGGTGCTACAACTATCGGAGGAGAAACAATTATATGCGAAAATATCCAAATGTTTTTTTGGATTACAAGAGGTGGAATATATGGGTCATATTGTATCTCATGAAGGAGTTAAGGTAGACCCTAGCAAAATTAAAGCCATTAAGGAATGAAAAATCCCCACATCCATAAAGCATCTGCGAGGATTTCTCGAGTTGATATGGTATTATTGTAAGTTTGTTAAGAATCATGGGAAAATAGCAGCACCTCTAACAACATTATTGAAAAAAGATGCATTTTCATGGAATCTAGAAGCAACAAAGGCCTTCGAACATCTTAAAGAGGCAATGTGCCAAGCACCATTCTTAGCTACACCAGACTTCACAAAAACCTTTATTGTGGAATGTGATGCTTCAGGAAATGGAATTGGTGCTACTTTAATGCAAGATGAAAGACCCATTGCTTTCGAAAGTCATCCAATCAAGGGAAAGTATTTACAAAAAGCTATTTATGAGAACGAAATGTTGGAAATACTATATGCACTTAAGAAATGGCGACCCTACCTAATGGGAACACACTTCAAGGTAAAAACGGATCATGATAGCCTTAAATACATTTTACAACAAAGATTATCCTCTGAAGAGCAACAAAAATGGGTCACAAAGATGTTGGGTTATGAATTTGAAATCATCTACAAAAAAGCGAAGCAAAATGTTGTGGCAGATGCACTCTCAAGGAAGGATGAGGATGTGGAAGCACTGTTGTGTGCTATTTCTATTATCCAACCAGATTGGATAAATGAAGCAAGGGAGGAATGGAAGAATGGCGAGGAAGTGTGGGCACTTATTCGAAAGTTACAACAAGATTCAAGCACATCTAATACATTTAGCTGGAAAAATGATTCGTTATGGTACAAAGATCGCTGATACCTCTGTAAGAATTCCCAACTCAAACAAAAGATTATTCTGGAATTGCACGCTTCTCCCTTAGGAGGGCACTCGGGATTTTTAAAAACTTACCACAAGGTTAAGAAGGAATTTTTTTTGGGATGGCCTTAAATTAGATATTCAAAAGTTTGTGGCAGAATGTTTGGTTTGCCAACAAAATAAATTTGAAACAATTAAGACACCAGGTCTATTACAACCTTTATCCATTCCAAGCCAACATTGGGAGGAGGTTTCTATGGATTTTATCATAGGTTTACCTAAGTTCGAGGGAAAGAGTGTCATCATGGTGGTAGTTGACAGACTTACCAAGTATGCACACTTTTGCGCATTATCACATCCATTTAAATCCAATACAGTTTCTACTGAATTTATGGAAACAATTTGAAAGCTACATGGAAACCCAAAGATTATTGTAAGTGACAGAGATCTCATTTTTACTGAAATTTTTTGGACAAAATTATTTTCTTGTCTTGGTACTCAGTTGGCTCATAGCTCATCTTATCATCCTCAATCTGATGGGTGAACTAAGATAGTAAACAAATGTTTGGAAGGATATCTTCATTGCTTTGTATCTAATAAATAGTCACAATGGGTCAAATGGTTGCCTCTTGTTGAATGGTGGTATAACACTTCCTTCCATACTGCAACAAAAATGACCCTATTTATGGCACTTTATGGATATCAGCCACTATCAATCACATCATACTTAAGAGAAATTTCTAAGGTTCAAGCAGTGGAACATC